>KZ807604.1:305513-331971 GCA_000696205.2 Oncopeltus fasciatus | reverse complement strand
GCCAAGAGGAACAGTAAGTATATACATATATATATTTTTATTTTTTCATTTGATCAATGACGGATAGGAAAAATTTGGACGTTCAAAAGCTCACATATGCACCCTATAAATATAAAATATCCATGTTTGGTATTTAAGCTTCCCTACTAATCCCTTTCCAAAACCTTCAATTTCAGTCACCAGCTGATTCATGATACTGTAAATATCTTTGTAATTAATACTGTTATAAAGCAATTATAGAGTACAGGGAATTCATGTTGTTTTATAATTAATTTTAATACAAAAATGAATAACTATCATACCTTCTATTATCCGTCTTAATTGGTTTCTGCAAACCATCTTCTGTTGGCGAGCGCTTTCGGACGTTGAGAAGATGGACAATGTCCGAAAGCGCTCGCCAACAGAAGATGGTTTGCAGAAACCAATGAAGACGTATAGTAGAAGGTATGATAGTTCTATATTAATTGGTAGTGATAATAACCCTTTAAAAATGAATAAATTTAAAATTAATCCACTTTATAAAAATGAATGAATTTTAATAACAATTATGGTCTCAGGAAACAGTATTTAGTAATACATGTTAACTTTCTACCCTATTAAATAACCATAAATATAATAGATCTCCGTTATGAGATCTCTAATATAATATTAGACAATTATCCACATAAAGAGAGAGAATGATAAGAGATTGACTTTAGAGACTATACATATATCTTGAATATATCATTTAAGTAAGCTGTTCTTTTAAAGAAATACCCAAGGAGCTTTAACGAATAATATGTCAAAACACTTTATTTAAACATTATTTATAACATTTCGTTTAAAATTTTTATGTACCACGCGAATTCTATTCAATTTACATTAATTATTTATATTAATTTGACAATTTTTATCCAGTTTAATTTAGTTTTTAAAGTTTAGGCTTTCTTTCTTAAAATATGATGACAGTGAAGTAAGAAGAGCTCATGATACTTCATTAGTTTAAAATGAAAATATAATAAATATTTTCGACTCGAAGTTGTCGATCGAGGAGAATTACGATTAAAGAGTTTGCTGTGAGTCGGTCTCCATTTTGAACACATTTTAGTTGATTTTTTCTTGTTCATTAAAGTTTAGGCGTACATTCTACTATATTGTGAGCAAAACGGGATCAGTTTAAGAATGTAAGTGACAGGCTCTATTTTTTTTTTCTTTTTCAAATGTTAAATATATTTGTATAAGTTGAAGAAAATGGGTTATGTCGTCAACTGCAGTTTGCTGTATGTTGAAGTGTATCGCATCCGATAATAGGCATTTATATATATAATAATATAATAATCATACAGTTCCGGTAACTTTAGGCTGTTTATCCTTAATAACACTACATATATATGTCTCTCCTTACCGATCCTTTCATATTGACCCTTTGAACCTCATGGCCTGGTTTCCTTCTCATTTTCCACTGACTCTTTGTATTTTACTCTGCCTCATTTTATTTTCCGTCATTTGATTTTTGTAGAGATCTTTATTTTGACAAAACTCTCCTCTCGCCATTATGACAGGTAGGTCTGATGGATTATTTATATATATNTATATATATATAGTCTCTACATACACACTTTCACATATTCATTAATATTTCTTCCTGCCGATTTTTATCTGTTTTAATTTCTGGCAGCTAAATTTCTCATCTCTGCTCACAATAGAATTACAATGCAAGCCTAAACTTTTGTGAACAAGAAAAATCAACTACAATGTGTTATTACAAAATGTTTTAATTTTACAGAATGTAACAAATAAATAAAAGTTTAAAAAAAAAAAACAAAAAAAACAATGTATTCAAAATGGGGACTGACTCACAGCTAACTGTTAAATCGTATTTCTCCTCGATCGACTACTTCGAGTCGAAAATATTTATTATATTTTCATTTTAAACTAATGAAGTATCACGAGCTCTTCTTACTTTACTGTCATCATATTTTAAGAAAGAAAGAAGAAACAAGTTATTTCATATCTAAGAGGTCTGACGACTAGTGTACAGTTATAATTTCGAAATGACAGAGTATTGAACCGCAATGATCAAATTGTTATTTATGATGTTATTTAGAGAGAGCTTTTCCGATTAGTCGTTGTTTAAGGAGGACTGCAGAATAAGTCACATGAACAATTAATGAGAGGGAATAGAATAAAAAATGTATCTGTCCCAGCCAGGAATCGAACCTGGATCTCCTGCTATGCGGGCCGGCGTGATTAGCCATTACACCACCAGGACACAGGCACAATTCTATAAGTTAGAGATAACATATGACTTATTTAATATTTATTAGGTTGTGGTTTATTATCCCATGTAAATTTTAAACAATTAATGAGAGGGAATAGAATAAAAAAATGTATCTGTCCCAGCCAGGAATCGAACCTGGATCTCCTGCTATCCGGGCCGGCGTGCTTAGCCATTACACCACCAGGACACAGGCACAATTCTATAAGTTAGAGATAACATATGACTTATTTAATATTTATTAGGTTGTGGTTTATTATCCCATGTAAATTTTAAACAATTAATGAGAGGGAATAGAATAAAAAAATCTATCTGTCCCAGCTAGGAATCGAAACTAGATCTCCTGCTATCCGGGCCTGGTGGTGTAATGGCTAAGCACGCCGGCACGGATAGCAGGAGATCTAGGTTCGAGTCCTGGCTGGGTCAGATAGATTTTTTTATTCTATTCCCTCTCATTAATTGTTTAAACTTTACGTGGGATAATACACCACAACTAAATAAATATTAAATAAGTCATATGTTATCTCTAACTTATAGGATTGTGCCTATGAACGAGCTGACGGGAGATAGAAGTGTTCTATCCCATTGGAGCCGATAGGTGTGCAGGCCGGTGTGGAGGGGGTTGGTCGCCTAAATAAAATAAGGATATCGAGTGACGCATGCGCGGACGTTGGGCAGCCTCCGGCGGGGTTGGCACCCCTCACTCCAGCCGGGACCCTGGTAGAAGAGAGAGAGCCAGCCAGACGCACCGACCAGACGAAGCGAGAGCACACGACATGAGTCCAGCACAGACCGCTCTGGTCCTCGCCGCGACCCTCGGCATACTCAGTCTCGCCATTCCCCACTCTGTCATGGCCATCGACTTGTCCCGGCTCTACGGCCATCTCTCTGCCAAGAGGAACAGTAAGTACTTTCATAATTATTAAGCACACAATAGGTGAGTCTTATCGAGTAAGTACAATAGAATTAATAAATATTATCATAATTTCAAATTAAGTATCAACCAGAAGAAAAAAAAAATTCTTCCAAGGGTACAGTTTCTTAGATTCTAATTTATATTACTAGTAATGGACCACTAACTTCCTCATAGGCTTACTGACAAATCAGCTTATATTAATTTATTTACTAATATAATAACTTACACTTTCAACATCATAAATCTTTCACCTGAATGAATAAAACTTTTATTTTAAGTTACAAATGCATTGATTTATTTAAGCAATTTAGCAATAATATACTTCAACTTTTTTTTAAATCTTTTACTCTTTTTGGGTAATCTTTCATCATATTTAAATTCAAGAATACAAAATACTTGTGGATGAAAAAGGCTAATGTCTACAATATAGTGTCACTGGATCAACTATCAGTGCCTTGATAGCAGACAAAACATTTGGTGTCACATCTCTGCATAATTGTACTGAATTGCTAATACGGAATAATGTTATCTGATTAGCCTCTATTTCCTTAATTAATTTAATAAAATTTGCGGTAAGTTAAAAAGATAAATTTTAAAGTTAGATGTAGATATGAAGATATTTAGTATATACATTTGGGCCAGGAGCATCTTTTCTCTGAACAACACATCACCAATAATTTGGTAATTCATATTTAGGCGTTAAGTTAAAAGGTCTAAGGACTCCAGGATGGCCAAGAACGGATTTAGCGATCTGGAGAATACTCTACAAATCGATCTGGAGATGTAAAATGAATTAAAATAAATCTACTACTCGTCTGGTCAATTAATATACAATAAGTATTTTCTGTATTTCTATATCCTTTCCTTTAACTATATTTAATGGATTAAGTTTATGTATTGTCTATAGTAATTAATTAAAAGTTATAGTACATTACACTACTTGGTGACGCGCCAGTCCAGAAATATTATCTATTTTAACTTCAATCTTGATGAAATAAAAGCATTCCAAAGCTCATAATTGAAGAGAAGCAACTGGAGTATGTTTTTTCGGTTAATTAAGCTGCTGCTTAATAACAATGGCTGCATAAATTTAAAACAAAGTTATATTTTATTTTTCTTACGTTGGTAATTAAATACCTGTATTTGGTAATTTTTATTATTATTAATTAACAAAACTAATTTTATGCTTTTTCTAATGACCAAATTCACTCTCAGGATGGGAGAATGAGAGTAACAGAAACATGGATTTGAAAAATACACTGCTTTGATACATTACTGTCAACCAAAAAATGAATACGACGTTTTCAGTTGTTGTTTTTTTTTCAATCAGTTTTATTTTTGTCTATTTTCTGTCATATGGTCAGAATGCTTAAGAAGATGAAGTGAAGTCAATAAAGACCATTCCGTACTTCCATGGGGGAATACCGTATTTATTAGGTTGATCAAAAATTGGGCTTAAAATTGGTATATTAACTGACAGAAAGAAAGCTAAATGAAAAAAAATCAAACCGATTTGTAACTTCAAAATATAGAACCAATAGAACTACTGGATTTACTGAAATTTGACATATATGTTTAATATATAATAATTAATACAATTCTGGCCACTCCTCTTTCTCCCTCATGACTATTTTCATGACCTCTTTCAAATTAATTTTTGGGCACATTGCACATTCTTAATTATCAACTCTGTCCAGGGTAGATTCATGTTCCATTGAGGGAAACATCTGTGCCTTCCGTTCATTGATGATATGCCCTTTTTTATTTTCGTGATCTTTTATATGCTCAAAAGATCGTGAAAATAAAGATTTATATGAAAATTAAACTCTATGTATAATCTAAATTTCGGTTTATGACTGGTCAGATCCATTTTCTCTACCTAGATTTCTAAGCTTGACCATATTTATAGATATAGATTCCTCTTTAACAACAAATTGAAATTTGACATTTAGGGGAAACCACTTCAATATGGATTCTCACAGATACAAGCCAATTCTTGGTTTCATAAGCTCGGTAGCTTTCATTAGCTGGTGAGTGGAAAATCGAAATTCTCAGCCAAAACGTAAACAAAAATACGGGATAAAATATTTGGCTGAGAGGGACAGACATGGTCCTACCCATATTGAGAGGTTTCTTGGGCATTAAAAAATTTGATGCAACAGTTCACAGAAGAAGTTCTAGAATGAATGAAAAATTGTATGTCGGCTCAGGAACTTACATGTTAGGGAAACGGTCAAGAGGGTAAGCAATAGAAAAAAAAAAGTTATTAAGTTACAAAACTTTATGGTTTTCTTACTAAAGGAGATAAGCGGAGTCTGTACCATGCCTAGCTCGGAAATAGGATTAGTGTGCTTATATTTAGTTATTGATACTTCTCGAATCCCAAAGATCATATGAATAAATAATTACTTCTTCCGGTGGCCCATCGCAGAATTTAGCTAAGATGGGTGACCGCTTTCCCCATTCTGTCTTCCCGGTTCGACTAGACCACATTTAGTGGTCAAATTGTCACATTCATCCGGCTCTCGGATTCGTAAATAAAATTTTTCTTATATACTCTTATATATTTCAATCTTTAATGAGGCATAATAAATCTGCATAGATTATGTAGCCCCGGACTTCTTTTTTTAATTAGAATTACTTTGTTTAGAATATTAGATTTACAAATAAGCCAAAAAATTGTTGGATGATCCTTTATATTGTTAAAAAAAATTATGTGAAATGAATTGAGGGAAAAAGGACTTTTCATTGAACTCCAAACAAATAATTATATACCTTGTAATAAATTTACAAAATCAATTAAATATTGATTCAAGCATCATTTTAGACATATGACTTAAAAATAATTGATAAGTTGCAACATGTTTTTTGTTGGGGTTTGGTCAAGGTACCATAGATCCAAAGAGATAAAAATTTTTAAAAATGTGTATTTTTAAAAATTATTTGCCAACGTTCCGGATTAAATTCTATGCCATCTTCATGGCTGTTGAAATACAATGTCATAAGAAGAAAAAAAATAAAAAAATAAAAAACAAAAAAAAATTAAAGGATTAACATTTTATTACATAGACTTGCCATAAATAAATATAATGCGATATCAAAAGTATAAATGTAGTAAAATATGTAGAAAAAATTCAAAATACAAAAACAACATATAATTCACCTTACACTACACCTTACAAATGTAAATTTCCAAATTTTTCTATAAAAAGCTTTTGGAGCTTTGGATTAGAAAATTATATTTTACAAATAAATCCCCCATTATCTCATTTAATGTAAGTCAAAAATAAACTCGCATGAGGATTTGCAATAAAAATACTTAATGTCCAATTGGGTTTCATTATTTAAAAAAAAAAATAGGGCTCGCTAATCACTCCAACATCTTTCTAAGTATGCAATTTTTCGAAATATATAGTAGAATATAAATGTTATAAATTATAAATAACGCCTATTTTGTTCTACATACTACTTGAGATAATTATAAAAACGAATTTAAGATTTAAAATTTTGATTTCCTTCTATACCTGTCAACTTATTTAAGCCTACAACGTACTCATCCATAGGTTTGGGAAAATAAGCTTAAATAACAAATTAGGTTTTATTATTTTAAGAATAGCAGGCGCTTACTCTTTGTATTTTTTTCTTTTTGTGTGTTCACAAAACTTTTTCTCCTACCTGTTCTTAATATATATAGATGTAGATATGAAGATATTTNGCTGGGTCGCCTAAGCTACACTTTTTCTAAGAATGAATATGATTTGTAAGGTCCTTTCGAGAAACCTTAGGATCAGTTTGTTAGAAATTGAAATTTGGGAAAAAATATACTTTATTAAAGAAAAAAACTGTTTAACCCAAATAGTATAAAAAAATTCATCAAAATACAATGAAATTGTAATATTCAATATCTCTATTTATTAAAATAATAATAAATAATATACTATTTTAATTGAGGCCTGTGCTCATATAAAAAGGTACTAAATGGTTCTTAGTAACATATTCGAATGAGTTTATTTCATCTTGACTCATAAAAAAATAACATTAATTCATAAAAGATGAACTGTGTTTCAAGCAAATATTGCATGGGAATTTTACGTTTATGTATATGTTTACTTTATGCTTATCGATAATGTTACAATTCTATTTACAACTTTTTTCTTTTTTTTTTTTTTCTTTTTTTCAAGGAGACATATTGAAATGTCAGATCGCGTGATCCCAAAGATTGCTTTAATGATACGTGATTAAAATCAATAAACCATTCAGTTCACATTGATGACACTAGCTTTCCAAACGCAAACATGTTCTATACAATATAGAAGTAAATCACTTGATGTTATATTCTAAAACTCTCACATTTCGTTACAAACATTTGAACGCAGAGTTTTTAAGTGGTACATATATATATATATAATCTTTAGTTCAAATTTAATTAATTTTTTAATCTTCAGTTTTTTATTCAACATACTTTTTGACTAATTCTAATAGTTAACAAAACCTACCAATAATATATTCAAGCAAAAATTTAGTAATTGTGCGACTAAAAATATTAGAATAAAGTCTATTATTCATATTTTTTTTTAGATATAAAATTGACACATATTATTTTAATTTTTTTTTAAAGTTAAAGGGTTTTTTTAAAAAATTTAAAATAATTTAAGTCGGGAAAAGACAACGCCAAAACATTTCGTCATGCCAATATGACGCAATTCAGTTTGTTTGTTTTGTCACAGCCTCTGTTATTGCCCTTCCCGCCCAAAATATTTTATTCTTATGGAGCCGTAAATGGGCGTATTACAGAAAAATAAAAAGACTTCGTACCATGCAACAGCATTTTATGACGTCATGTAACCAAGGGTTGATTATAAGTTGACCTAAAGTTTCGCTAGATGACAGGGAATTCTTCACTTAAATTAAAAAAAAAAAAAAATTTTGCCCTAGTAGTATTTTTAACTCAATACTACTCAGTATATTCCATTAGAGTCATTATTCAAAAAATATTATCCACAAATTAAAAAAAAATTACCTATATTGAAGGCTAATGTATGAAATACATGAAATTTTAATTATTTCGGTATTATTTTTGTATTATTTTTACATAAAGTGAACGAATACCAATAAATTATTTCATATAAAATAAATAGTCTGTTCACTGTTTATTATGACACTATTAGAAATGAGGGTTAATTTGAAGAAAAAAAAAGCGGTTGATTAAATTTTTTGTTAATTATAATTTTAAAAATAACAAAATTTAAGATATTTCAATTTGAATTACAAAAACTTAGACAATTCTTTTGAAATTTGTTTAATTAAAAATAATCAATTTTAGACCCAGTCAATATTACCCTCACTGCCTTTTTTAGCTTTTATGATCAAAATAGCAATATTTTATGAAACATGGGAAATTTTCTTAGTCTACGCTCCTCCTGCCTGACGGATTTTTAAAAGTAAAAAATTAATAGAAATAATAATAACGAGTAAATTTAACTGAGCCAGCTTTTTGCTCTAATAACTAAGGCTGTATGCAATTGGGGTCTGGTGCAATAGTGTCACTTAACAGCAAATAATTAAATTATACCTCTCAAATAATGTATTTTTTTATGCAGAAAAATTTCTTCTAAGAAAAATTTTAATAAATACAAAATACCAACATTAAAAACTTTTTATGTAAGGATGGTACTGAATGTTCGCACTCAAATACACTGTATCTCAACAAGCATGGGACGGCCATAAATATTTCATCAGAAAAATATTTATGATTTTAAAAAAAAATTATCTACCGATTAATAACCTTAAGATAATCTATAGAGAAGTGTAGAATTCTCCTAAATTAAACTCTTCAACGAACTCTCTAAATCATCAAATTAATAGAACCCTAAAAAGGTAGTAAAAGTAAATAATTAAATCCTTAAATGACATAGAAGCCTTCACTTCTAATTTTTCTTTCATATACTTGTTATAATTTTGATATGTATTTTTATGGGTTTTTTAAGAGTATATTATGTTATTAAGAGTGTATATACTTTGTAAGTGTTTGTGTGTAAAAATGTAACTAGCTCTTCAAATTTTAAATATTAATATTTTATAAAATTTATTGAATTGGTTGAGTTGATAATACTTTATCAGAAATGATAAATCAATAGTATATCTGACGGGTTCATTTTCCTTGTATTTGAAATTTTGGAAATGAATTATTATTATGTATATACTAAATGTACGATTTAAATAAAAAATGTTTCCATACTGCCAGAAACTACCCCTTCAAGCTCGAAATATTAATCATGATCTAAATAATCTGTTGGTCATTTTAATTGTATACTGAAGTACTTAGTCGTGGTTAAAACATACGACTGATATTGAAGATGTGGGAACAAAAAACGGTCAATAACGTACTTACATTTTAATATGAATCAATTTACTCATAATTTGAGAATTGTTACGATTCAAAATAAAAAAAATTAACATTAAAAGAAGTCAAGTATATATCAAGTTAAAAAAAAAAATTTTACTAACGTTTTTAGTAAGGTACAACTATAACTTAGGTATAACTATCCCTTAGGTATAACAATAACTAACTTAGATATAACTATAAGTATAATTTATGTATAACTATCCCGTAAGTATAGTTTAGGTATAACTATAACTATAACTATAACTATAAAAACAAAAGGCGCAGCATATTACTGTTAATTACTACTAATTCTATAAATCCTTTCTAACGATTTCTCTTTTAGTGATTGATGCCAGTATTACTTAATTTTTTAAATGCCGCGAATAACAGGAAGTAAAAATCCATACAGATGGTTCATGCATTTTTTTTGCTTAGTAATTTCTATAAGTCACCTGTAAGGCGTGAAAATACGATGAAATCAACAGGTAAAATTTAGCTACTATATGAAATTTTCTCCTTGAATAATACCTTAAAAATTGGCGAGAAGACTTTATCACGAGCGTGGGTTGCCTCACACGACCGCCGCCATATCTGATCCGGCATGAGAGTCAGTACTTACTCTACAGAGCTCACAACCCGGGTCATGATCACTTCCACTAAACCGCCAGCAATGCACACCGCCATGGGTTAAATTAGTTGCTCCTCTCTTTTTGAATATCTCTGATGGTCCCAAACATCCGACATATGCGCATCACAAAAACTACAAGAACACCTCAAGAAAATTAGGAAATGGTTAACTCTTTGGAAGGTTCACCTTAACAACATAAAAACTACAATGCATCATTCTCATATTGGAGAACAAATATTTGTATTACTTGCGAATACATTCAATAAGTAAGTCCCAATGGCACGCAATCTGGGGATGACACTTGACAGACATCTTACATAAGCGGAACACTAAAAAACTATTTCACAGCAAATCAAAACTATATATGAAACATAAATTCTACATAAACATTACTTATTAAACCTCTTTGGACATTATTTTTAAAAAAATCGAACATAAATCTCATTCAACCTTGACAGTATAAAATGTCTCGTATGATTGTGAACGCAGCAAAATTCATTTCAAAACATACCTTTAAATATCAACATTCTAAAAATAAAGAAAATTGAAAAAAAAAAACACTTCTTCACTCACTTCCACAGTAAACTATAATAATATCCAAACACACATATACAGCACATGTCAACACCACATATACCACAGGCCAGCTCAAGATGGCTCAAAAGAAATTGGCCTGGGAGCACAACCTTGATTGCTTTTTCCCTCTCATGCCTCAAAAAAGAATGAAATAAAGGTATATTAAAACATAGAATTATGATGTAAGCTCTTGAGTTCATATTTTCAAATACCATACTTACACTGATTTTGTTCAAATAATACATTTTCAAATAGTGGTCTAATATTTGCAACATCAATAAGAAACTGGACTTAATACATATAAGTATTAAAATGAACTTGACAACAATCTATTATATGAACATTTCCAGTAAATGAATTATTTACATGGCAGAGGAGAGAACTAAAAACAAAGGAGAAGGAAGAAATGTCAGAGGTTAAACTTATTCTACTCCAATTTCCAGGTCGTTACGTTACAGGTCGGAAAAGTATTTTAATTTCACTTATTATGTAGAGAAATGTTCTTTGAGAGTCCAAAGGAAGTTCTTTCTATTCGTGTTTAATGTACATTTTGCAGTATTCCCTAAAATATTTTTACTGTAAAACTAAGATTTCCCGAAAAAAGCTCTTTAGTTTCAGATTAAAACATAAGTTCGAACAAAAAAACAAAGATTTAGTTTTATTCATTTTGCTGATCTCCTTGAGAGAAGAGTATTTTTTATTTGTAATTGTTCTATGTATTTTATATTCTTATATCTTAAGGGTATTATAAGGGAATTCTTCAGGGAGTGAATGAAGTAATTGGTTTTTATATTTATTTATATATATATATGTAGTTTTACACCTTTAAGATGCACAAAAATTGTTTTCCAACAGAGAAATGTATTTCAACTATTTAAGATCCACATTAAAATTCAAATCTTAAAAATACTAAACTTCTGAAAGCATAGCACAAACGTAAAAGTATTTTTTAATTATTCGCTAATGGAAAGTTTTCCTAGATTTTTTACCTGAAATACTTGAAATTCTTGTTGTACTGTAAAACTGTATCTGCCGACCGCGTGATTTTTTAAACAGCCTCTTTTATTCTGTAAATATTCCGGGTTTGTTGATTATCCCAATTCTTACTTAAATTTGGTAAAACTACTAATAAATATTTAAAAGTTATAATTCTACATATAATAAATTCTAAATGTTCTGAAGCAAAAACTATTTCAATGAATAATATGCTGTTTCAAAAACGCATTTATGGTTTATTTTTCATAAAATACTGAGCAATTTAAGGATCAAAGGTCCTATGTAGGTCACAAGGTGAATAGCAGAACGACCTGCGAAGGAACCTGATTCGGCAGCGCTTGGCCTTCAAAGGAAAATAAATTCTGTGTAAAAGTAATTTTCCTTCTCTATCAGTTAAATTTATGAAATTTATTTACTTCATTAGTATTCCATTTTGAAAATAATTTTGTTCCTTCTTTTATTTGACTGTCGCCGATTCCGTGTTCTTTAAGGATTCGTCAGGATTATACATTATTACATTGATGCATCATAAAAAGACACCTTCATTTAATTAATTGAATTTTTAATTATAACTAAGTCAATTAATAGCCAACAGTCAAAAGTTCTATTGGCTATTTTACATGGATCCGAAGAACAGTGAGTTCTGACATTTCTTGTTGTGAAGTAATATTTATTCAACGTCTTGATGAATTTGATAAATCAAATAATCTTCGTATAATGTTTAATGAAATAAATTATTCAACTATTTTCTATCATTTTAACTAATTTCACTAGATGTGGCAATAGCCAATAAGAAATACTTGAAAAAGAAACGAAATATTCTTCAATTTAATTTTTTTTTCTTTTTTAATTTCTTGCATAAAATCATTATCGCAGAACATCTACCCAAGAGGTGAGTCAGATGTATGATAATTCTGTATACTTTGAAATTCTTTTAAAATTTAAAACAAATGTTGAAAAGGAATCCTTGGGAAGTTTGGAGAGCACTTTAGACGTCAGGTGTAACGTTTCTCATTCTCAGTGTATGTCCTTCAATCTGTCTGTCTCTCTCTCTCTCTCTCTCTCTCTCTCTCTTCTTCTCTTCTCTCTCACATTCTCTCTCCTCTAAAACATTTCTCTGTTGATCACAATGAATGAAATATCTAAGTCCTCAAAATTGGTAACGTGAGTTGCATTCATCAGAAACTCTTCAAGACTATAGTATTTTTATATTTTCATAATACATACCTTATTTTTATATTTCATGATGATTAAAACAAAATATGCCTCTTGCCAATAGTCATTTGTTACTTTGATATCTTTATCTGATACAATTGCCAACAGATACACACATATCGACTAAAAGACAGACAAAAAGCGCTCGGAAGAAATTTATGTGTACATATTACTAACTTGAGCCGCATAAACAAATTTTTTCATAGTTGATGGCATAAGTAATAAAATTTCAAGAGTTAAAATGCTTTATTTGAATTCAGTTCGTTTTTCATGAGAACTGATGCCACAAACTTTTATGTCGTTTGAAGCGATTTTATGCAAAATGCATAATTTTGCCATTTGTTGTTTAAATCTCAAAATTTGTGCATGCATTTCTTCCCTTTCTGTGGAACTATTCTTTTTTTTTTCAATGATTGTTTGGAATTCACATACTCAATATCATCAAGTAATAGCCAACGGAGGTAAATACAGAGGCATGGGTGTTCCACCCTGGTGGTTCCCATGACACTTCCAGAGGACAAGAGAACCAGTGCACAATCAGCGACCAGTGCACCTTCAGAGTTCAGAGCTTAAGACTGCGAACAACCTAGACATACTAGGCGCAGAGTTCTGGAGTCTCGTCAAGACTTCCACCACTCAAATACAAAATCCTGAGAATAATCGCAAATGCACCCTATTATGTGACCGGACTTCCTTCAGTCCAAGAGCTTCTTTTCTAAAGTCAACTGCCATACCACCCAAACCCATTTTCTCAGACCCTGTCTTTCTACTGTAATCCCTACAACCCTCCCCGCTCTCTAAGAAAGATGGCCTCAGGCATTCTGGGAACTCAGATTCTATTCAATTTGAGAGAGAATGTCAGACAACACTTCCACTCCTCATTTGTAATTTCGTTATTCGTTTCTTTACTTTCTAAGTAATCAAATTACCAAATGCTATACATAAACAATATGAAATTAATAAATGTGACGAATAAATAAAAAAAAGGAACAGCTACATATTTTTATCTTTTAATTCATTCAAAAATCTTGACTAAAGGATTGTTACACGAATTATTGTAATATTTTATTTATTGAGGATTTACTTATTTATCCATTAAAGGCAATCATAAAGAGCGTTTCTTTATATTTCAATTAATAATTTAAAATTCTTGTCGGAAACAATAGCTCAAATTTGTAATGCATATAAGGTTTATAATATATTTTTAAACAATGTATGAGGATTCTAAAATTTCAATTGCAAATTGCTTCATTGTGTTCATTCAGAAAACGCTTAAAATGAATACTGAAAACGAAAAAGGGAATGAATGGAGTTTTACTCACAATCTACTTGTCGGAATTCCACTTTTTAACATAATTTAAATGAAAATGTCCGTGTTTGTCCGCAAACGAAGCACGTATTCTCTGTGTCGACCGAACGATATAGTAGGCCATTGCGTTCTCTAAACTCCCTTAGTATATAAACGGATGGTATGAAGTGGCTTTATTTTTAATTTGCCAATGTTAATGGAAGTACATAATTCTCACAGTAAAATGATAATTTGCTTTACTATATACTAACTGTATTCGCGATTTGTTCTCACATTTATTCCACATAGATTAAAAAAACCCTCTGTCTTTTACACTCTCTACGTCATAGCTATGCAATATACGCGAAAAGTATACACAAAGTAATCACATTTAATATGTAATTTTCAATTGTTTTGTCGACAATTCGAATCCGACTATGCGAAATTGCAATTCTCTATATAAATATCAAACTTTTTTTCTTTTTTTTTAAAATAAATCTTTATTTATTACATTCTGTTATATAACATCTTGTAATTTGATGACTTAAAATAAATGTACATGTATAAAAATAATATAAATAAAATAAAAGAAAGAAAAATATAATGAAATAAAAATAAAATTAACAATAAATAAATAAATGGTCATCACTGTGCAGGGAGAAGGGGCCCATCGACCCCACTCCCAATAAGTTTAGGCATTAAGGCCCAGGAGGTCGCGAGGCCATCTCCGTTTTAGTCGCCGAGGAGGATTGTGGGGATTGGAGTCCGACGACAGGGATTGGGCAAATGGATTGGGATGAAATTGGAGTTTACTATGGAAGAGTTTGAAGCGTCTTTGACAAAAGTCTTTGACAAAAGGAATATTAAAGTCGTGATGAAGGGTAGAGAATATCAAACTAATCTGAAAATTATATCACTATGAGCCTATGTGTGTTTTAGTCAGGTGGTAAACAAACTGTGCGCTAAAGATGTCCTGTATATTTTACATGACCTCTGTAGTAAACAAGAAACAAGCTAGCATAAATATGCAAATAAAAAACATAAATATACGTTTAAATAGCTATTATTCATTATATTATTGTAACATACATTACATTATTAGTATGTTATTAATGATAAGTCGTTTCAGTTATTTGTTTTGGTGAGGCATAAAGAAATATTTATTGTTTTGATACACCGCAGTAATGAAATTTGTGAATCATGTCTATTCAGTTTCATGAAGTTAAAGCAATTCATGAAATGACCCTCTTAACTATAGTCTTATCCCAGTATAAAAGTATATAGTTTATTGTTGTATTAGTATATAAATTTACATGAATTTCGAGCTTAAATTCTAATAGTCACTTAGGGTAAAGTATTTTCTCCGCGTACTCCAGCCGCAGAGATGTTACTGACTGTAACAAAATTAGTAAACTCAGTAAAAACACAACCGTTCTTCTTGTGGCTGACATAACATGCAAGAGTTTTTGAACTATACCCATATCAAAAGTTCATCCAAAGGTCTTCAGTACGAATACATTGCGCGAGAAGAGAAATTTTTCAAATATCACACACACACAAAAAAAATATTAATAGCTAATTCCTTTTTTCTTTATTAAAATTGATAAAGGGAGTGAAGGGTAAAATACAAAGAGCGCTTTGGGGAAATACACTAATAATTCTAGGGAATTTCTAGCCAGCGTGAATACCCAACCCACCCTTGTGGGGAGGGGGTAGAATTTATGGGCGTATCATACATGAGAGGGTGGAGCCTGTCGAGAATATGAAATATCAGGACAGCTGTACCCATCGGATGGTTTCCAGAGCGAATTGGAGCAAACTTACTTAGTTGCGTGACACGTGGTTTGGGGGTTTTATTTATTCAACCCTTACTGGGAGAATAGGAATGGCGTTCTTATCCACTTGTCCATTCAAATAGACTTTTTCCTCAGATGTAATTTACATTTCAACAAAGTAATGAAATATCTCTTTGTGTGAGGAGATATATATTATTTTCGTTCTACTTCTTCTTGTGGAATATTCCTTGGAGTTTTACCTTAATACTGTTCGAAGCATATGACCCAGGAGGCATCTTAAATGTAAATATTTATTATATTAAATGAAAATGAACATTTAAAAACCGTTCATTTTTCTTAAACTGTATTCTCATCTGTCTCTTTACTAGTGTAAAGTGCCGAAGAAAGTATTAAAACTACTTATTGCATCTTATTAAACCAGCTTTCTTCAAAATCAGCAGCGAGGAGAAAAACCATTAAAAAGTATTTTATTAAGCAGTGTATTTTTTTTTATAGGTAAAATATTCAATTTTTAATATTTCATATGTATACTCTCTTGACTTTCTTTAGTCACAAGTTCATCAAATATTTCTGCTACTTTCAAGTACACATTGTAATTAGAACCAATATTTAATAATAAATAAAAAATGATCACCAACCATGGGTTAGAACAAGCAATTCGTGACTCTCTGCCTTCGTTATTCCCATAGCCCTGAAGATGGCCTTAAATCAGGCTGAAACGTTGGCCAAAAAAAACAAAAACCAATTGGTTCACCAATTTGTTTTTATTTAATAATATACCTCTGACCGAACCCAGGCTATCTCCTCCTGCTAATTCATTTTTTTTTTAATATTCCAGATACATTACCTTAAATATATCTGTATAAATTAAAAAGAGCTAAATGGATATTAAAGGAAGAACGATATTTAAAATTGCTTGCGCCTTCTACTAACTATTACTGTCACCTGCAAAGATTTTTGAAAATAATATGCACAAGTGTAACATTCAAACATTTATGACGTCAAAAATTTATATTTCACAATGAAACTAGAAAGGTTAAACGACCTTTATTTATTTTCCTCCTGGTCGACCTAAAAAATTGCTTTATATTACGCGAGCCTAATTATGCCGTAATCTTTCAATATTAACTGAGTGAATTACTCATACTCCTCTCCATCAATTATCATTAACAGATTTAGTTAATAAGCCAAATTTATGAAATTCGTGTTTAACGAACTTTTTTAAAGAAATAATTGTAAGATCTACAATGGAGACGAAATATAATATCACAATGTCAGCTTTTATCTACAAATTTCTTGAAATATGTTGAATCTTTGAAAAACTTGCATAACTAGTGATTAATTTGTACAAACTTTGCCTATTCATCGTTAAGGATAAAATGTCTTTCCGTTAAGCTCCCCCTTCGATTTCCCTGACGTCCCGGCTGTAATGAAACTCCACTTTCACAATATATCTTACTTTAAAGTTATAATGAGTTTTTCTTTTTAAAGAGAGAACCGCTAAGAATGGGCAGTTAAGGAGATTGGTATGCTTGGAGTATGGCTAACGACTTTCAGATAGTCTTCTTTTACGTTCAATTTCTAAGTGCTGTGAAGGATTCTTGTTCCCCTCCATGGGGAATTGGATGAAGCGCCTGTAAAAAATCTATCTGTCCCAGCCAGGACTCGAACCTAGATCTCCTGCTTTTTGGGCCGCTAAGCTTCCATTACACCACCGGGACGAGCTAGATAACTTATTAAATTAAAGCAAGAGATCGACGTTAGAATCCTGGCTGGGACAGATAGATTTTTTATTCTATTCCCTCTCATTATTTGTTTAAAATTTACGTAGGATAACAAACCATAACTAAATTAATATTTATAAATGAAAATTTAAAAAGTAAATAACGAGAGTCGATAAATTGCTAGACAATGTCAGCTCCTTCGAGCATAAGACGATGTATTAGTCTTTCTCGTAGGTTAGGCTCTCGCTAGTGTGTTGGGAATTTAATAAGTTATCTCGCTCATCCCGGTGGCTCCTCTCCCACCATAGCTCACGGACTGCTATTTCATAGCAAATTTGTATATATCACTTTTACTAACAAACGAGGCAGTAGTAAAAAAAAAAATACTCCCCTCCATGGGGAAATGGATGAAGCGCCTATTAAATTGCAGACAAAATATCAGGACATGTTTGCCTATTAAATCGTCTTGTCTTCCTAGACTTACTTTAGTGATGTATTTCGTCATTTATATTTATTTTGAATTGACTCAGACACATTATCTTTGTCCAGGTAGGAATTAGTTTCTTACTCAGCTCTGAAACATCTGACATCACGATGAGCAAAAAGACTTTATTAGGTAAATAATAAATAATCTAAAAGGTTATTTCCACCACCAATGAATATAGAACTATCATACCTTCTATTATCCGTCTTCATTGGTTTCTGCAAACCATCATCTGGTTTGGATGGTTTGCAGAAACCAATGAAGACGGTTAATAGAAGGTATGATAGTTATAACTTCATTATTGTTCTTAATAAAAGACTTACTGTGATTTACATCAAGCCAAGAGTCGATTTTGAATTTACCTGCAATGAGAATTTAATTTGGATTGCTTGAAATAAATTGATTCGCACAAATTTTAACTGGTATGTGGATTGTACAAACCAAATGTCAGAACTTCAGATTAAAGATAAACTTCTTGCTAATAATTTGCCTCTTGGAATATATACCCAACTTTACCTTACGACATTGAGAAATGAAGGATTTCGAGAGAAAAAACCAGCTGTATTGAACAGGGGTATCTTTATTACTTTTATATATATAATTTAATCCACAACAAATGATACTAATGTAAATGTAATTTACGGTTCACTTTATATCCTAGCCTATTTGAAGTCGGTCATTCTTGTATACTCAAACCATTGGAGGAATTGTTTGGAATAGTGTGGTAAGAGTGAAATTTTTATACTTTGATTAGATGAATATGTTTTGTATTTAAATTCATAATATTTAATGGCGTGTTCATAGTACAATCAGTCCGAGTTCGGTACTAAGTGTAAACTTTCATATGATTAATGTATCATTATATCACTATTAAAATTATTTTCTAAATATATTAATTCATTTGTAACAATAGTAATAAAAATAATAGCAGTAAATTAATATAAATAAATACTTGAGTCTTATGCGTAGTAGAAAGAAGTAAACAGATCATTCTTAATTTTACACAATATATAGAAGAACTACAAATTCCATATATCACGAAGTCACTACAACAGCCACATATTTCATATTTTAAAGTGTGCTTGACGAAAATCATGGGACAGTTTACGTCGAAAGAGTTTCTTTTAACAAAACATAATTATTAAAAAAACTAATACTACATAAGTTCAAATAGAGAGATTCTGACTGCATAGATTATCTGTAGATGTTTTTAGTTGGGGTTCGGTCAAGGACCCCGAAGAAAGTATTAATAATAAATAAAAAATGATCACCAACCATGGGTTAGAACAAGCAATTCGTGACTCTCTGCCTTCGTTATTCCCATAGCCCTGAAGATGGCCTTAAATCAGGCTGAAACGTTGGCCAAAANATCTATCTGTCCCAGCCAGGAATCGAACCTGGAACTTCTGCTTTCCGGGCCGGTATGCTTCCATTACACCACCGGGATGAGCCAGATAACTTATTAAATTCCCAACACACTAGCGAGAGCCTAACCTACGAGAAAGACGAATACATCGCCTTATGCTCGAAGAAGCTGACATTGTCTTGCAATTTATCGACTCTCGATATTTACTTTTTTAATTTTCATTTATAAATATTAATTTAGTTGTGGTTTATTATCCCACGTAAATTTTAATCAAATAATGAGAGGGAATAGAATAAAAAATCTATCTGTCCCAGCCAGGACTCTAAGCAGGATCTCCTCTAGCTCGTCCCAGTGGTGTAATGGAAGCATACCGGCCCGGCTGGGACAGATAGATTTTTTATTTTATTCCATCTCATTAATTGTTGAAAATTTACGTAGGATAATAAACCACAACTAAATTAATATTTATAAAATCTACTAATAATATTACATAGTTTTGTATATACTAAAGTCATTATGTTCACTTGGTCAGAAATAAAGTAATCGGGAAGTCATAAGTATAAGAATCATTAAATTAACTCATCATAGAGGCAGCTTTTTTTTGCAACTCTGATTTTTCCCCACTGGTATTAAGGATATGATGACATAATGATAATATGAGGTTTTGTTTTGTATTTATTTGATTATTTAGTTTTAATCGGCTTTTAAACATAGACAAACGCAATTTTAAAAGGCATAGTTATTTGACACACGGTGTGACTATGTTTTTTTTTTCAAGTTCCTTTTTCGAAATAACTGTTTTTCAAAATACCGGTCCCTGAGTGTTGTGTCGTCCCTCACTTCACAGACCAGCTCTCCATAACCAATACACATACCTTACTTGTGCTTCTCCTTGGAAAAGTAATCTTAGAATCCCAACCTGGATTCGGTGGAATTTATGAACAGTTTGGTTAGAGCGATGAGAATGACACGGGGCCAGCCATGCATGGTACCTGTTGTGCTCCCGGCTGCCTACAGCTTCGTCCAGATAATCAATACGCCGAGCTTACCTACAGTCGAACGACACACTACACTCATCTCTTTGAATACAGCCGAGCGCAGTATCCCATACGAATGCAATTGTCATCTTTAACTGTTCAATTAATAGAGTGTTCAATCATTTGCATGTTCTTTGCTTTCTGAAGGACTATCCAACGCTGAATTCATCAAGCATTGTCACAAACCTCATTTAAATGACAATAAGCGATAAGTAACTTAAGTTCGTCTCTCAAGGGTTGGAAAAATAAAAGAGAATTTCCACGTTTTCAAGAATTCTAAAAAAAAAATTCACTCTTTGACATGTAAATTCTTATAAACGAGGTTGCGCTGCGGGCTTCAAGCACTTTTTTTAATCATAAAGCCTCCTATAGAAAGTTAATGGATTGTAGCTTTAGTGTTCTTTTGCGCATCGGCAACCAGGGTCAATAATGTTCTTTATTTTATTGTTTTTTTAACGATAAAAATCGATGAGTCGCTATTACCATTATGGCGCAATACGCATGTGAAAAGCGAATTTCATTGACAAATACGTAGAAAGTTTAATATTTATGAAACGTTTTTTCCGGGTTGGACCGTGTGAAGTTTTTGATGGTTGCCGAGCTTTCGCACATCCTGTGATGGCTTCTTCAGGGCTGAATAGAGAATGAGAATCCCATTTCTCATTCTCTATTCAGCCCTGAAGAAGCCATCACAGGATGTGCGAAAGCTCGGCAACCATCAAAAACTTTACACGGTCCAAACTGGAAAAAACTTTACATACATCTGATGACTGTGGAAGCCTACGTGAACAAGTTTAATATTATTCACCAATTTTACGTTAAAGACAATTTCAAACCTTTGTGATATATTTAGACCATTTTTTTAAATTTTCATATTAAAGAATGCTTTAAAACAATTCAACTTAGTCTTGATTTTAGATATCTAAGAAAATGAACTATTGCAGAATAGTTTGTAACGTACAGGGAAGCTAGAAAACCTCTCTATCTTAGCCAGGGATCGAACCCGGGTCCCCCCACTATCCGGGCGGGTGCGTTAACCAATTACGCCACCGAGGAAGCTGAGAATAATTTCTAGTTCGCCGCACTTCACTTCACTCCGAGTCCGAACCGCCAAGTATGGCGAATGTATCTTCTTGTATTCGGCGGAGCTACCATCATGATTTTAATGTCAGGTAGTGGCCAAAACGAGAGTCTAATAAATAGCTAACAATTTTAGTTGGGGTTCGGTCAAGGTAGATCCAAAAAACACAAATTTAAAAAAGGTATTTTTTAATAAACGATTATCTGTCAACGTTTCGGCTTACATTGTAAGCCATCTTCAGGGCTGGAAATGTGAACTTAGGAACAGGACGTCTTCTCTCATCTTCATGATAGCCCTGAAGTTGGCTTACAATGTAAGCCGAAACGTTGTCAGACAATCCTTTATTAAAAAATACATTTTTTTAAATTTGTGTTTTTTGGATCTACCTTGACCGAACCCCAATTAAAATCATCTAAGAATAATATCTACGGTCAACAAACTCTCCTTTTCAAATTAATAATGAATTGTGGGCTTAAAGTTCCATAATTATTATCATGATTTTATTGCAGAATAGTTTGCAGTGTTATTTCTATTGATTGTTATATGAATCAATAAATGATTCTACCATCAATTATTTTACTCAAATCAAACCAGATGATGTAATAAAAAAGTCAATAGATCTGCTAATTTATCGCACTCAACACTACTGAATTAACAAATAATTCTTTATGAATTTTAAATACATTTATATTTAACTCGAAATATTCTTTCTGGGGACCATCAACTGATTAATTATGGAATGCAGTTGGAGCCTTTAGAAACTCATAAATTCATAATGATTCAATTTTATCAACAAATTATTCGCATGAAGAAGCTAAATTATGAGCTCCTGAGGTGTATTTTTTTTTTTGGCGTTTATTTAATATATATTATTTATAAAATATTTCTTTGTTATCACCAGCTTTTCTTCTTATTCTTTGTGCAGGATGTTCGACGTCATCCTTTAAAACGCTGACGTAAAACAGTAGAAAAAAAACACTGCAAATGTTAAACAATGAGTTAATAGCAGTACGTTTGTATGGTGATTTTATTTATCCTTGCTTGTTATTCTAAAGAGGAGCGGTGGTTGGGTTTAGTTACAGAAAAACCTTACCCACTGATCCGTAAGAGGGTTAGGGCAGATTGCAGGGCAATAAAAAAAGGAACTAAAAAGGAGCGCTAAGTCGCCCCCAAGGGCCCATCCCAGCCGAGCCCTTATTTACATGTTAATACGGTCTCTCTCCCCCGCCTTACATTATTCCTTTCTCCAGCTTCTATCCTTTCACTAGCTTCACAGGCACTCGTGCTTAGAACAAGCATTGCCCTAGAATGCTTCCAGGGGAGACCCTCCATAATGGAATATGTATCGGGAATTTTTAGACACGAAAGAGGCTGTTGTAAGTTCATATTGTCCATTTATATATAATAGCATCCCTTGAAGAGCCTATTGAAATTATCAAGTATAAATAAATAAATTGCACAACAAATTGCAGGTATGGTATGACGAAAATCACAGCATTTTTTCTTTACATAAAAAGAAGGAACAACAAGGCTGTGAAAAAATTAAAAATGATATCGACACGAAAATAATCGCACCGTAAACAGTTCAAACATCTCTTTGTAAAAGACATCGTGGGACCTGAAGAAATCTCCAGCCATCTAGAAATCTTCCTAGTTTTAGGACTGGTCCATGAAAGATCTGGAAAACATCAACAGAACAGGTTGATGCCCCTGGTTGGTGCAAACTAACTCCTCCAATCATACCTTCTATTATCCGTCTTCATTGGTTTCTGCAAACCATCTTCTGTTGGCTAGCGCTTTCGGACATTTTCATGTGTTCACTGTCACTGTCTATTCAACAGTTGAATACAGACAGTGACAGTGAACACAGGTATTCGGCCACGAGGATGGACAATGTCCGAAAGCGCTCGCCAACAGAAGATGGTTTGCAGAAACCAATGAAGACGAATTATGGAAGGTATGATAGTTCTATATTCATTTGGTTGTGAAAATAACCTTTTAGATTATTTAACTCCTCAAATGCTCAAAAACCACAACTATCTGCTTCAGCTGAGAGATAAATCGCAAGTTTAATAACTAATTCAACTGTTTCGTCATTAAATAACCTCTCATTTGATTCTTATGAGTGGGAAAGACAAAGTTTACATTAAAAAATGGATTAATCAGTACAACAAAATCTCCATGGCAAAGAAAGTATAAACAACCTTACCTTACATCACAAAGCTAAGAGACTGTCCGCAATAGAGTTCTGTCAATTCTTCTTTAAACAATTCTATAGAAATTTCTAGTGACATTAAGAAAAAAGCTGAATTTTATTTCAATATCAAACCACTTAAAGGTGACAAAACCCAATTAAACTCTCCAAAGGATTATCGAAAAGTCACTAATCATTACAATAATTGTAAAATTAAATGTTTTTCTTTTGTCAAGCCTGAAGATTCTAAACTCTCCTTTGTAATATAACCTGAACCTATTTCCATTTGCTCCGATACAATTAATGATTCAGTAATTGTCATCGGCTACAGTGTCAAACGCCTCTTGTGCAGGAAGAATGAGCCAGTGCTGTCATACTAACAAAACGACACTCAGGGTAAATCTATATTTGACCTGAGAAATTGAGAATTGTTCCAAACAGATCCTCTAGTGTATGTAATGTTTACATTTCAATCACACACGAAACTATTGTAGATTAGAACAAGTTTGTCCCAGATGCACAGAGCATCGCCTATTTAAAGACTGCCCCTGTAGGTTAACCACAAGTAATTAGGTCCAGGCACCTGGATTCTCAAAGTTTTGAGGGTAACAAGTTGTGTTAAATACGGAAGGGTAGCAAAGTTCACTTGAAACTAAGGCTTAGCAGCCAAACACTTCTACCTCAATCCTCTCCTTCACAAAATCAGAGATTTTATCAAATCGCAAAGTACATCAATTATGAGCTCGTTCAAAGGTAATCCCTTATATGTTAAATTTGAAATAAAAATTTTTTTAATCATTACTATATTCAAATGCTATGTCTCATAAATCCATCTATCTCCCCCCAAAACAAATTTCAACACTTCTAGATATATATGTTTTATATTGGGTACCGAATTTTTGGAAATTTTAATCCGAAATAACTTGGTATTCAAGACAGTACCTTCTACCATCTTCAAACAATCTTCATCCAGTATACAAATAAAAAAACTAATTTTGTTATGAAAAGCTTTAAATCATTTTCATACCTTCCATTGTATGCAGCCAGAAGATGGACAATGTCCGAAAGCGCTCGCCAACAGATGGTTTGCAGAAACCAATGGAAGGTGACAGTTCTATATTCATTTGTGGCGGAAATAACCTTTTAGATTACTTTAAATCATTCTTTGCACTATACTTTCAACGAGCAACTACAGATATTTTAGAGAAAAATAAAGAGCATAAGATCAGACAAGATAGCATCTTTCATTCCGTTAAAAAAAAACAACTGATCTTTACTATTTGAAATCTTTCACCAAATTGATAAATGTTAGGAATGGACAAGAAAATTAGCATGAATGTGTCGATATGAAGAGATCTCTTTATGCAATAAAGAGTTCTGGTAAGTCCATAGGTATTTTAAAAATTTTGTCACAAACAGGACTATGTATCTCTGAACGAGCGAAAGTCTCTTTTGTGTGGAGGAACAACTAAACAAGCAAAGTTTTAGTGAATGCATGAAACCCGAATGAGAAAGATGTTCAGCCAGGACTCAGAGAGAGAGAGAGAGAGAGTGAGAGGGAGAGAGAGTGAGAGAGAGAGAGGAAAATCCAGTTGCCTGTGAACAAGGGAGTCTCAGGGGAAAATTGATGTATTATTCAGTTGTATCCGAGTCAGATTGAGCCGAAGAAAGCCCTTATCTTCCAGGCGTAGAAGGGGGACTGACATCCTTCTTACTCTTCCTCCAGCCCATCTCTGTGGCTCTCACACCAGAAATACTTTATACGTTCCAAATTCCAGTATCTAATATCCTAAAATTCTGTGACATCTAAATTTCTTTATACAATATACCTCTAAAGATGATATCTGTGTTTTTTTTCTTCTATTAATTCCAATTATATCTTGTAAATTGAATTTTGTAAATTAAACACGTTGTAACGACATAAATATCCTGTGTGTATACATAAATATAATGAGAAGAACAATACTTTTTTTTTCTTTTGAGTGTAAAACTTCCTCTCCACTGCTAATTAGGCTGTCGTGTAACAAGGAGCCAGTGTCATCTCTCTGCAATTAGAATGTATAAAAACCAAAAAGCACGAAGTACAAACACGACTTTTTACTAGAAAGGAAGACAAGAATTTCCTATTATCATTATTAATGATTCAATTGTCAATAAACAAAATTAATTACATTAGGCCTTTATTATTTATTGTCTTGACAAGGAATGAAAACAAAAGGAAATAATGATAATATCTTATAAAAAATATAACTAGCTAAGAAAATTCTAAATTACTCACTTCCATTAGAGAAAGAAAAAAGAAATACAGCAGAAAAAAATATTAGAATTAAAAAATGTATTAAGCTAAATTGCATCTTCCATTAACCAACCCAAAGACTTTTAAATTAATTATATCTATGAAAGAAAATCATTCTTTGCATTAAAAGCAAACCAAAAATAAATAACAACAATTAAAATAAATAAGAATTTCTAACACAATAATATATTTTAACAAGCAAATATGTATATTCGTGTT
>KZ807604.1:275141-287848 GCA_000696205.2 Oncopeltus fasciatus | reverse complement strand
GCCATTCCCGCCTCCAGTGTACTTAAATTAAAGAATGAGATATTATTTATTATTTTAGTTAATAATAATTTATTTATTATAATTTATTAAATATATAATAATAATATTTAAATAAAAAAATCCATTAATTTAGGTTGTTATAGTGGTCGAAATAATCCTAATTCCTGTCTTTTATTAACTAATTTATAGTAAACATATTAAAGGGTATTTATAGGGCGTAATAACCTAGAAGTTGATTTCAATTCAATGATCTAGTACTACTACTACTAATTTAAAATTTCAATTAACGAATAGTAATTTATAAATGATAAAAAAGATTATCAGAGTTATATGATATTCTAACACTAATTATATTCTTATTTATGGACACTAACTTCACTTTCAGTTTCAAATCGCATTTTTAAGCTCATATAACATCATATGATGAAATAAAAGGAAAAGGCATTGAACAATTTGGCATGAAGAATAATAAAGATCCATTTAGTTTTTTAGTGTTACGTTACTTTTCTATTCTCTCTCGTTTTTCTTTTTCTTTCTTATGACTTTCATAGGATCCTGGTACAAATAAATTACTGTCTACATCAACATATTAACTATTCCCATTAACAATACATTACACCTCACCATAACCTGTTGCTAAGAAATTCTTCTTTATATCTTCCCGCCTCTATAAAATATCTCTATGGCGTTAATGATCAAAGGTTGATACCCCATTTAAAAAAAAAAAAAAAAATCTATTTACGTCAGAATTTTCAGAGAAACTATTTTCAAATGTATCTCATCTGTCGAACAAAATACTTTTTGCGATCCTGGGCCAAATAATATTTTCGGATGAGATGAGTAAATTTTGTACGCCTCAGAACTAGGAATATTTCTTTCCCATCACGGAATTGATCAGTTCACTTATGTTGTTAAAGACTGGTTAGTTGATAAAGCTATAGAGTCATCATTTTCCTTAAACTTTTAATATGAGTATAGTGATCTTACTAGCCAAGTTGTAAGACAAAGGAGCCGAAAAAGGTCACAATGTCGGCAAGAAATACGGGTAGTATTAGCTTAGGTGAAAGACTTCTTCCACCTCTATTCCGTGTGACAGGGATCGATGCAAGCGGATATCCAGTAGCCTGGAAGCGCCGATCGGCGAAGGTCCTTTGACATTCTCGAATAAATTGCTCAGCTGAATATATTCACGGTATCGCCGGCGACTAAAAATAAGTGGGGGCAAAGTTGAAACGTACCGGTCTTTTTGTAGTTTTCATTTCATATTACTTAATTCAGATATATATATATATATGTAGAGTGGAGGAGTCGTTTTNGTGTGTGTGTGTGCGAATGCGCGGTTGTGTGTTTTTGTTAATGTGATGTAATCTTTCGAGATGCAATATTAAAATGAAATTAAATATGATTACAATAATTATATAAGTAATATTAGATGGAAAGAGTACAATGTTTCTTAAGATATGACTATATTTTAACTTAAATTTGATAATAGGTTTAAAATGTTAATAACCCTAAAGGGACACAAATACAGATATGTATAATGTATTACTTACTTGGGCACAAGGGACTCCGAAACATAGAAGATCCTTTAATTTATAATTATTTTTTCCCGAACGATAAACGTTGATCAACGTGTAAATTTTTGAAGCCAACATAAAGGAAAACTAATTCATTAGATTTCTCAATTGGGAAGAAGTTTTGGAATTTCGAACTTTCTCCCGTCTTACTGACGTATCATTGTACCATTGAGGAACTGACTTCTTCCAAAGTAACAGTTCACGCCTCTTATTTTTCATTTGCTTAATGTGAGGATTTTCTTTATTTATGAGGAAACACAATTTTATAATAAATATTATTTTTTTGTGGTATTTAATCCCACGTAAATTTCAACAAGTTTTAGTGCAAGGAAACAGAATAAAAAATCTAACTGTCCAAGCCAGGACAATAGTGCGGTGGAATTTAATAACTTATCAGGCTTGTCTCGGTAGCGTAAATGGAAAACGCACCGGCCCGGATAGCAGGAGATCCAGGTTCGAGTCCTGGCTAGTTAGATTTTTTATTCTGTTCTCTTGCAACTAAAAGTTGTTAAAATTTACTAAATACCACAAAAAAATTTATAAAATTAAAATTTAAAAGTAAAAAACGAGAGTCATTTAAACAGCTTGACAATGTCAGCTCCTCCGAGCATGAGATGATGTATTCGTCTGCCTCGGAGGTTAGACTCTCGACACTAGTACGGTGGAATTTAATAACTTATCAGACTTGTCTCGGTAGCGTAAATGGAAAACGCTCCGGTCCGGATAGTAGGAGGTCCAGGTTCGAGTCCTGGCTGGGACAGTTAGATTTTTTATTCTGTCCCCTTGCACTAAAAATTGTTATAATTTTATAATTTTCTTAATGTTTGAGGAATTCTGATGCCTGTCTGGTTACTTTTGTTTGAAATTTTTGGAACGGCGCAATACGATAACTAAAAGCGTTGAGGGAAAACAAATTTGTTTAGAGGAAAAGTCAGTACACTGGGTTTTGATTTAATACCAAAACATAAATAAATCCATCGTTCAGGATCAAAAAAACCAATACCTCAGCATGTATACTTGTATTTTAAATTTCAGTATCATATATGCCACATTCTACTGACTACTTCCGTGGCCATGTAACATATGCACCTGCTCTTGAATTATGGTAATCCATGATGAAGCTTGCATAGAAAATTTCAGCATCCCTTCATCGCAGCAATGAATACTCCCACTCCTTTGGCAGCAATATATCTCTCATGGTATATTATCTGGTTGTATTCCTCATATAGTAGTAGTAGATCATTGGAGGGCAATCAACTTCTAGGTTATTACGCCCTATAAATACCCTTTAATATGTTTACTATAAATTACTTAATAAAATACAGGAATCAGGATTATTTCGACCACAATAACAACCCAAATTAATGGATTTTTAATTTAAAATTAATTTAATATTCATCATATATTTTCAGTCTATCTGAGGCGTCAAATCATGATAATTCTGACAACGCCTGCAAAAATTCTTCAATTGTTCTTAATAGAAAATATTCACAAGCCAAAGGTCCTAAGTACGGATTTCTGGGTCTCCCAGTTCTTTATCTGAACTATTAGTTCAAAAAGCTGACGTGCGTTGTATCTGAGGCGCTAGTGTACTAGCGGGACATTAGAACTAAAAACTGCCGAAGCACAACGGTCATTGTATTAGCTAGGTATATAGAAAGAAGAAGACTCCCTGGATTGAAAAGATAAGAGATTATCATTTACTATCTAAGGGATAAAACCCAACTTGACCGATATATACTCTATACGTATGTATATAAATACTATGCTACTATACTAGGAAATGCAAGGAAATAGAATAAAAATATCTTACTATCTCATATTCCCGGTAGAGGTAGTAAGATTTTTTTTAAATTCCATTCCCTTGCATTTCTTGTATAAAATGTATATATTCTAACGTCCTTCAAATTTTCCTGGAAATTCTTTCCTTAAATTGATTTTACAAAGTAAATAAATTAAAAAGATTTATTTTTATATTTAGCTTTATCATATAATGGACTTAAAAGAAAGAAGAAAAAAAAGATTAATCAGGTTGTATATACCTCCTTTACCTCCTTTCATTAAAAAAGCTTGCTTTTAAGGATGAAGTTTTTATTTGAAAATGAGATTTTTAACACGAGGCAAGTTTACGAAGGGAAAATTTCTTTCCTTCCTTTAACTGTTGAAAACAAGAATTATCTCACAACCTTCAAAATTTCCCTAATATATCTCGTTTGTACAATTTAATTAATAAATATTTAATCTTTCTAAGGATTTTTACTATTATAAATAAACCTAATCTATTCGAAGTAACTAAAATTTCTGTCCATCTGAAAAATTTAACTGGTGATTGCAGTCCATTTATAACAATCTTTTAAATAGAGTGATACTTTATTAAGAGGGGATAGAATGTAGGACTAGTAAATTTATAGTTTTCACAAATAGAGAGTACGAATAAAGAAATATCAAATAAATTTAAATGATATATTACTATTTCTTTGCTACGCAGTCACAGCGAGGAACGAAACACGACGGTGTAAGTGGAAAGTGATAGAGCTCTCTGACTGAGTTCAATCTTCGCATTGGCTGTGCCCCGATTATTGAGCCAGGGTAGCCCATGGGATCCGTTGGAGCAATCCTGGCGCTGCGGGTGCAAATCTCGCCCTGGGAAAAATGAGCAAGAGCCATGGATGTTTAGAACAGTAGTATGGCAACCCGAAGATAGGACCTCCATTCATCACCAGAAGTGGTTGAAAGAGAGGATAACACTTATTAAAAAAGATAAAATAAAGGAACTGCGAAACCTAAGCATATTTTCTAAGTTCTGACAAAGGCAAATGTAAATATGAGAATAAATACTGACGAAACCAGAGAAAGCAATGAGCATGAAAGGTATGGCGACTAAGCTTTGTTCTAGACTGGCCAGGAAGGAAGGGTTTGGGGACTGTCACTTCCTACACTACCCTACTAAATATCTTTCATAACATGTAGGTTTTTAGTACATATAATATATATAGATTATACTTTGTAACGTTAAAATAACAAAGATAGATTTTAAATTTTAATCTTCCTGTAAACCTTTCCTCTCCCGTAAACATTTTTAGCCATTGAGGATTAACTCGTCCAAAGCTGGTAGAAATAAGATTAAAACCGATTTAGTGTTAAAGAAAGGCCTGCTGATGAATATATATGTGTGTGTGTGTGTGTGTGTGTGTGTGTGTGTGTGTGTGTGTGTGTGTGTGTGTGTGTGTGTATATATATAAATATATATAATATGAGTGCTTATTGGAAGATAAATTCCTATTAACGAAGATCATATTGTAGAGTAAGCAGCAACGACAAAGAGCTTAACTAAACTAAAAGTGACTTGATATCAGCGAGGGAATCCATCAACATAGATAAAACGAAGTAAGCCGTGAATTGCAAACTGAAAAACACATAAATAAATACAAATTTTAATTGATTCATTTTTATGGTTGTAGAACTCTATCGATGACTAGATTTGTGATATCGATCTTAGTACCATTAGCACAAATCGAACCTTCTTTTCAACTGATATAGAATGAAAAATAAGCCAGCTGGCCTTATCCTCAAGCTAAGAGTATACAATCTGATCTACAGCTAATCTTAATGGGTCCAATTTATTTCCCTAGATTGAAAAATAGAAATATTTGAGTCCCTCCCTAGTAGGATGGATACGAAGGTATTTGGGGACGAAGGACAGAAGTACTTCTACGAGAAACTGAGTACGATATGAGGGCAAAAAGGTCAACAGACGTCGAAAATAGTCACAAAAAAAGATGGAATGAAGGATGAAGGAGGAAGGAAATCGTAGAGCCTTTGCATTTGAAAGACAGAGGTGAAGAAGGATAGCTCATACGAAGTAATTATCTGACACAATTTACGTCATCTCATTCTTGGTTACTTCCTCAGCGGTTTAACGCGGCAAGAGCCTCTACCTGCATTAAGAGTAACCTTGAGATTAATATTAATTTAAATATACGGCCTTTTCCAATATATATGACATATAACACTAAAATGGTTAACACCAGTGAAATATTGTACATTACCATGCACAATGTTGTGAAAGCATCTCCTAATTAAACAACGCAGCATACATACGAAATTTCTTTCATGACTTTGGTTAAATTAGTCATAAAATCAAATATGACTCAATAGGAAACATGGGAAAGGAATGTTTTTTGATTTACTAGCAAAGGAAAATAAGTAAAATATTTTAGCACTATAGGTAAGATCAATATTCAATAAGTTAATGAGGGGATAGAATAAAAAAATCTATCTGTCCCAGCCAGGACTGGAACCTGGATCTCCTGCTTGCCGGGCCGGTATGCTGTCCATTGCACCACCGGGACAAGCTAGATAGCTTATTAAATTCCCACCACAATACCGGGCCGGCAAGCAGGAGATCCAGGTTCGAGTCCTGGCTGGGACAGATAGATTTTTGTATTCTATTCCCTCTCATTTAAAAATGTTTAAAAATTTACGTGGGATAATAAACCACAACCAAATAAATATTTATAATATTCAATAATTTGTATTTATTTTATTTATTAAAATTAGACAGTTCTTTTTATTTAGCTAGACAAAAGAGGATAGACTCGCATAAAGTGGATTAGAAGTTACTTAAAGTTCGCGAGAAGAGGAAGAAGTCATTATTTATGAGACCTCGCCCTGCAGCTGCAGCCAGTGAAGTAATCAGGTAGATTGAAGTAATACCACTTTCGTTACTTACTGAATGTGACTCCATGGAACTACAAAATATTGCAGATCTAGTTTTATTTGCTAAATTAGCTCTGGATTCGTTCTCACAAATATTTTCTTCTGGAAATTACTTTTTTCAAAGAAAGTTTTTGTGCTTCATGGTGTATATAAGCAACCTTCTTCCAGCCGGACGTAAATTATGTATTAAATTTCCCAACTCTATCTTCGATGGAGATTTTATTATCTACTACGTGGCCAAATTTTATTATATATTTCAATTAATGCAAGGGAATAGAATAAAAAATCTAACTGTCCATGCCAGGGCTGGAACCTGGATCTCCTGCTAACCGGGCAAGCGCGTTAAGACCCAGGTTCGTGCCTTGGCTGTGACAGTTAGATTTTTTATTCTATTCCCTAGCATTAATTGATTTAAATTTACGTGAGATTAAAAACCACAAATAAAATTAATATTTATTATATCCTTATTTTCATACATCTCAATATTGCTCTAATTGACCTGATTTTTTATTTGTTCAAAATGTTTTTTTTTTCTTTATTTGATTTGTATAACAGTATAACCGGAGGTTATAAAATTACTTGAACTGAATACTGATGATTTTTCATTTTATTATAACAAAAAAGAAATCAAGTTTGTCGGTAAGAGATTTTAGATTTCTATTATAAAGGAAAGGAGACAATTTAATAGTACAACAAATATAGTTTTACCTAAAGTGTTAAAATCTTCAAAAAAGGTTAAATTAGACCCTTCTTTTGTGGAAAGTAAAGGAATAAATGTGATTCCTAATTTTCCAAATTTCTACAAGAATATTTATTTTTATCATTATTAAATAACAAAATAAATATATTTCATTTATTTTTCTGTTTGATTAAACTGAATTTATTGAAGCTATTGAAGTTGTTCCCATGACAGTTTTCTAAACATTTTCTCCTACTCTACTATCACCTAAATTTACAAAAATATATGTGTGCATATGCACAGTATATTTCTTTCATTTTACTTGATGAGGATCTTAGGCCTTTCGTTTTCCATTCATAAATTCATAAACAAAAGCCAACAACTTTGTCCTGTTGATATATGTGTGTATGTGTGTGTGTGTGTGTGTGTGTGTGTGTCAACAATCAACAGGACAAAGTTTTGGCTTTTCTTTATGAATTTTGGCAAGTACCTTTTTTGTGCTACGAATGGAAATGAAAGGCTAAGTTCGTCATGAAGTAAAATGAGTGAAATAGTTTTAAGAAATGTTTACCCCTGTAGCGGACGCAATATGTAGTTGAGCAATGAAATTGATCATAGATTTTTTAATTGATTAATTGTATATTCTATAAGTGTGAGGGATTAAATTAAATGAAAAATTCAAATACAAATATTCATCACTATAATGCCGAGGAGTTAGCTTATTTTAAGCAGCTCTAGATAGACCAATTAAAATAAACTTTTTTCGCTGTATAAAATACATAAAGAACAGTAATTGTACATTATTTTGAAGTGAATATATCATTCAAATTCCTTAATTCATTGACTACCGAGAGTTTTCCTATTCAGAATGTTATACAATAATGAATGACTGTAATAACCATTAACTAGACCACCCTATTGAACTTTCATAAACATTAGCTAGTTTCAGTGATCCATGAACCTTAGAATCTCATTCTGTTGTGACTGGCCACAACAAAGCAACACAATAAATCAAGCAGATGGTGTCAGCGGATTTACGTATGGGAGTCTTCGTCGCCTTAGTGACTGGTTTCCATCAAAACAAAACTGTTCACAATTCCTCCTTCAAACAGCCATCACGCCCCACTAGTCCCGAATGGAGGGGTGAAATTCGGATTTCAGCCCCTAAAGAATTCGAGAGTCACAACACTCACACAAACACACTCCAAAAAGTAACCTCCACATTCAATAAGGTTATTTCCCAAGAGATGAACTGTTCCTGTTCAGTGCTTATTTAGATTTGACGAAACGGAAAAGTGGCCAAGTGACATATCTTTCAATGAATTCTGTCAACTAGAATGATAGATGTGTATAGATGTAGGCTCTCGCTAGTGTAGAGGGAATTTAATGAGATATCTAGCTAGTCCTTGTGGTGTAATGGCTTAACACACCGGCCCGGATAGCAGGAGATCCAGGTTCGATTCCTGGCTGGAACAGATAGATTTTTTTAATTCTATTCCCTCTCATTAAATGTTTCATAGATGTGTATGTGTGTGCGTGTGAAAACATGCCAATGCATAAACATGTATAAAAACAAACTTTCAAATAAGGTTCATATAATTTAAGTAAACTATGAACAGATTTATAGGCATAATTTTGTCAGAAGTAATTTTTACTCAAGAAAAGGTACTTACTACAACATTAGTCCTAAACTACTATTATTATTACTATACTAGTACTATACTAGTAAGATTTGTTACTGAAAGATAATTAAGACGCAAGTTTGTGAGAAAGATATTATTCAAATGTGATTTATTAAAGATATTTAAGTTTTATATAATTAGATTTTGAGAACTATGTTATTGATAAATGCTGGATAAAGTTCACCCTTTGAAATTCTGTTAAGAAATTCAAGAGTAGGAGATTGGAGAGCGGATAACTCCCCTAGGAAGAGTAAATACTACAGGGTCCTAATGAAGAAGGGAAGACTATTTAGACTAAATAACAGTGGAAGGGCCAGTGAAAGTTGAAAAGTTATTTACAAAGTTTAACTAGTTACATCTCCTGTAAATTGGATTAACTTGCTCTTCCCAATTTACTTTCACTCTGAATTTCCAATGAAATAAATATATATTTTTATCTTTTTTTTCTTTTCTTTCTTCTTTATTCGAAGTTTAACAACATCTAAAAAAAGTGATTTGATTATATACTTTTAAATAATGAAAGTAAAATAGCTATTTCTTTTCATAAATATTAATAATCATTTACTTCTAAAGATAATGGTTAAACTAAGATTAAAGTTAAATTATTCTTTAAATAAAAAAATAATCATAAATACTTTATAACGCCGGCTAACAAAATAAAATTATCTTTCGTCACTATATTTCTGGACAGAAACCCCGTTTGATGCATAACAATATGAAATTGAAAACAGATATTGGTTGAGGGAAAAGTATAGTTTAACATATTTAATATTAACATAATAAATATAATTCAGAGCGGAATGGGAGTAGGGGAAATATACAAACAAAAAAAAACTAGCTTAAAAAGAAAACATTGTTTTCTTTCATCAACTATTCATCAATTTAATTTTATATATCATATTTAAAGTTACAACAGAAATACAATGTTGTGGTAAAATTTTAGTACAAAAGAAATTGTGTATATCCTATTCTTTGAAATTAAATTTTACTTATTACAACAGAATTTACAAGGTCAGAACTAACAGTAATTACAGTTAATAATGGAAGTATAGCAATCATAAAAGATATTAAATTTCAAATTATCATCGAATTTAACATTTTTGTATATAAAACTTTGTCTTATTTTCTTCTGAGCCAACTTATGTTATTTTTGCTATATGTATGATTCTTTTTTTTTTAAATATATGGCATGGCTGATGGCCATAGACGCCAGTAAATATATGTATACAATCTATTTTTGAAAGAATTAAAGGTCACATTGTTAAATTTATCCCAATAAAATTTAATATAGTAAGACCTGTATAGTTTTTAAACCGGGGCTGAGTTTATGAATTAATAGAAATTGTCCATTTTTTCTCATTCATTTACCATTTATAGATTACATGATACATTTCTGACTCCAAAGGAGGTAAGGGCCCACCTGGGCCGAGTGCTGCAGATTTTGTGAAAGTAATATGTCGCACAGTTTAAGATGTCCTGAAGTCCATGGTTCTAAAGTCCAACCTCACCTCGGGGCGAATCGGCGCGGAGAGGCGCAAACTGGATAACCATCCTTCTGAGATTATCCACTTTGCACCTCTCCGCGCATAAGTAAGATCGAATCGGCGAGGACAGGCGCAAACTGGATTAGCTCAGAGGGTTCGGTTACAGAGGTTGTGGTGGGGCAACGCCTGCTATCGTCAGCTCACGTGAGAACGAATCGGCGCGGAGAGGTGCAGTGTGGACAATCTCACAGCGTTTGGTTACACAATTTTTGATGATGATGATGATAGTGATAACGACGATGACGACGACGACGACGACGACGACGACGACGACGACGACGACGACGACGACGACGACGACGACGATGATGATGATGATGATGATGATGATGATGATGATGATGATGATGATGATGATGATGATGATGATGATGATGAACGCCAAGTCGTCCTAACGCGACATAGTGTGCCTTCCATCCTCCCTCCACCCATCGTGGACTGCTGAGCTCTCATTTTTTTAACTATAAATTTCTTTATATAGGCTTGTCAGCTGCCTCACATTTATTAATATATATTTAATATGAGCTGGGAGAGGGTTAACTCCGAGAAAGACATACGATAAGTATCTATTACTTGATCGATCTGACATCAATGAGTATTGGCTTATTTTAAGGTTCTCGAAGTAATGTATGTTACTTTATGAATAAATATATAAAAAATGAGATAAATATAAGTTAAATTATTATAAAAATAAGTACTGCTAATCATCAAAACTACTGCCCCTAATAACTAATAGATATATAAATAAATAAAATAGAACATGTAAATTTGCTTATTTACATAGAGGTCTCAATTGAACTTGTTCATTTCTGTCACTTATCACTTCACTGTTACCGGCGCTGCAAGGGCTGACGAACTGACACGTGCAAAATGGCCGCGGAAACTGACACAGACAGAGGCTAACTTATCTGTGACTCGGGGATCCACTGGCGAGCAGCTTTTATAACTTAGTGGAAGTACGAGACAGGCCTGGAAGGTTCCAATCAGTGTTTCTCAGTAAACCTCCTTCTCCTCCCTCACCAAAAGAAGAAAATGTTGTCCATCAATTGGCCCCTTTCCGTACAGGTCTGGTTCTCACGCCATCTTGAACAATATATATCTTCGGGAATCGGAAATAAAATTCTAATAAACGCTATATTTATCTTTCTTGAATAATAAAGCAAGTAGAAAAAATTAATATATGAAACATCTTTATATTAAATATATCAATTTGTGCAGTAAACAGCTCAACGAATAATAAGAAAAAAATGTATAAGATACGTTAATTAATTTTGTTTATATTAAATTTTTGTATATGTGTAATAAATTAATTGGATAAATTATTATTCATATTTTGCATAACTTATTCATTAATTTACTTCTTACTTGCAATATCATTTATATTCATTAAAATCCCTAAAATAATTAAAAATTGAATTAATAAAAACCTTAGGTATAAAAGACCTACAGTAAAAATTCCATCCTACGGTTCTCTAGAATAAATTTTATTATCCCTCAATATTTTGTGTATGAATAATATATTGTTGTGAAATAATGTGTTTTTTCTATTCATCTCCTTGACATAATAAAATTGAAGCTGTAAGTGAAGCATAATAGAAAGACCATATAGGCTAGAGTGGGTCGGTTGATAGGAGTAGAAGTGGTGGTGAAGGGCCTCGTAAAGGAGTACCTGGGGGTTTGATAGCCCTCGAGGGTCTGGAGATGTCCCCTCAGCTTCGGCAAGACTCACAGACTTCTGCCGTAGGGTCAGCTCTTGACCTTACAGTAGAAGGCTTGACCCCGGATATAGATTTCACTGGCCTTCAGCCCTTAAGTAGTGCTTAAAGGCCAATGAAATCTATATATCCGGGAGTTTGACCCGGATACCGCTCTGCAAGTAGTCAAGCTTTCGTTGAAAAAAAAGAAACTCTCCCTGGTCCATGGGTGTTTAGTACAAAGCGGTTTATTGCAGCTATGTTTTTCTTTGTGACCCTAAGTGCTTCCTTAAGAACTGAAAGAATAAGATCTTAAAGAGTAAAATTTTCATCAAATAATTACCTCTATTTATTACAAACTAACTGCTCTTAATAACTTACAAATAAATAAATATAAATTATTTACAGATAATAAATTAATTAATATGTGCAAATAAATTAAATAAGCTTATTTACTAATATTACTTGTTAATCACTGTCACTTATTACTTATCACTTCGCTGTTGCTGGCACTGCAAAGGCTAGGAACGTGATCTGACACAGACGGAGACTAATTTATCACTGACTAAGAGGAGCTGATTTTATAACTTCTTGGACGTGGCGAGGCAAGCCTAGAAGGGACTATACCGATTTTCAAGTAAGTCTGCTTCCCTTTCAAGGAGACAAAGTAGGCAGGTATTATTTTTCAATTGACTCCTGCCCGTACAGGTCTGGACCTCACCCCTCCTACTTCCCTAGTTTTCAACATTATGAATATTTATAGACTTTCTTTATATAATATTTTTATTATAGACGCCAGTAAATATATGTAT
>KZ807604.1:228763-239425 GCA_000696205.2 Oncopeltus fasciatus | reverse complement strand
CTGGCCGAAACCCTGACTAATTTCTCCAGCATAATATTCGACGGCCAGAGAACCTCCAACCATGTTGATTTAATATATATATATATTTTTTTTTTTAATTTCATGCCTGCTAAATATATCATTGCTTAAAATATTGCTGTCCGTATATCTTCCGGATTCTTGGGTTTCGCCTTATCTAAAAACACAATATAAATGTTACGAGGTTAAACGAAATTCTAGAGCCATTGTTGACGATAATATATTTTATAATAAATAAAATAAAGCATAAGGATTTTTATTCCTGCCATTTTTCACAACTTTGTAAAGTTCTAATCAACTATCTTTTTAATCGTACACCGTGGTAAAAAAATTCTTCACACTAACTAGTTTTACAAGCATTGCTACGCTGTTATTATGTATTCTGTTAAGCATTTTTAATTGCCTAATTCCATGTTGAATTTTCTCGATCATCTTCGTTATACATATATTATTTACAGTGGCTCTTAAGATTTTCGCAGATGTTTCGCTGTAATATTGCCTAAATCTTACGCGTCTCTTCTTAGCCTTTTGTTTTTTCCCTGAAATATCAGCTGGAGTAGATGATATATTATTTCATTATATTATTAGATTTCGGCTAATAACATGACTGATAGAATTCTTCAGAATGCCTTACCTGTTCTTACCACGCTGTATGAATAATCTGTTACTTCACTTGCTATTAATAAATAACCTAATTAAACCGAAATCGTAAAGGAATGGATTCTTATTTTTATTATTATTATATAATTGGTTTTTACGCTTTTGGGGATGTTGATTCAGCCCGTGTTTACTTCCTGTGTTAGCCTCATTAAGGAGTTTTCGGAGGCCTATATCAATAGGTCTGGTATCATTTGTCTGCTAAGAAACTGTATTACCTTCGTATCTTGTGTTATAAAAGTTTATAAAAGCTATACCGTTTACCATAATTTCCATAGATATTAAGTTATTTTGATTTGTTAATTAATTAGGTTGTTAAGTATAGAGGTTATTGTTAAGGAAATTTCTAAGTCCTTAAGTATTGCTAGTCATAACGTTATGTTTAGTTATTTGTTAAGTATAGTTGGTAATTGTTAATATCTTAGGTATATTGTTAAGTTATTAAGTACAGTTATTAAGTATATGAAGTACAGTTATTAAGTTATTAAGTACAGTTATTAAGTACATTAAGTACAGTTATTAAGTATATTAAGTACAGTTATTAAGTATATCAAGTACAGTTATTAAGTATATTAAGTTTTGTTATTCTTAAGTATAGCAAATATTCTTAATAATAATCTAATTAGATAGTTTTTAGAGTTAAAAAAATAATAGAAAATCATTAGAGAGAAAATTTAATATTAAAGGGGACAGAATACAATCCTGCCTAACACCAGACTGAATTTCATTGCTTAAGTGACCCACTGTTACTATTGTAATTTGATGCCAGTACAACTTGGCTGTTAATCAGATATCCTTGTCATTTATCTATCCAAAGGCATTTTCACAATGGAGAGAGCAAATATAACTAAATTACTATCTCGGAATCTTCGTATGATGGCTTTTATTGTAAATAATGCTTCGCGAATTCCAAATCCATTCCTAAATCCGAATTTCTCTTCATCAATTTGTTCATCTAATTTAAGATATTCATAGTTTATACTGACTAATGGCTGTTAGAACACGGATGTCATTGCATGCTTGAGCTTTTTGTTTTTTCCCTTACAAATTTTTATTTCATTCATTAAAAATGTTTTTATTAACCAATCAAAAGGAAGATTTTCCGTCTGAAGAAAATACTGCACTAAAAGGGTGCAGTAAGATGTCTAGTTTGCCATCAATAAAGAGTTTAAAAGCCACGGTAGTTACTGAGTTGCTTAAATAGCCTTAATTTTCTTTTCAATTCCCGCTTAAATAACAGGTGGTGCTTTAATCACTGTTTTTATATCGCGTTCATTGTGAAACAGTTCCTCCACATAATACACGTTTTAAATTTCACCGCGATGGTAGTTAGCTGTTATCCATATTCATGGACCGCAAAGCTTAACTACTTCTCTCTATAAATACTGAGTTTTCACTTATTTTCTTGAACAATCATAAAGCAACAAACCACTCGATTTTTGTATCATCTTCAACATGTTATTGTTCTTTTACCTTGATGTCTTTTCTTATTTCTCCTTGTAACCAGCTGTACTTATCGTCATCTTTATTCTTTTGTTTTCAATGTGCTTCCACTATATTACGGATCGCATATGTAATCAAAGGTTTTCTGCATTTTGCATACATTTAATTTAATATAGTGGAGAAATTAGTAGGGTTTCGGTCATCATCAGGGCAATATTGATGTCTGGTTTAGCTCTGCACACTGAGATGTGACTATAAACCTCCCTCAGGGGCGCCAGGCTAGCTCAGGGGATCCGTACGGGTCTCGCAATCCTGACGCCGCGGGTTCAAATCCCGCCCAGGTCAATCTTTTATTTATAATATAGAAGCTTGTCCTGAGCCATGGGTGTTTAAAATGGGGTGGCAACCTGTAGATAGCCCCTTCCTCCATGACCCTAAGTGGTTGAATGGAAGGCTAACACAAAAAAAAAAAAAAAAAATAAAAAAAAAAAATGGACTAATTTATAAAATTTAATAATAAAAGGAGACCGATGAACTCGTTTGTGATCCACAGATGTTCAAGTACTACCAGCTGTTTTGTTCTTTTGTTGACAGCATAGCCTGTCGTTTGTTTTCCTCCCTTATTCATATGNAGCTTTATATATATATATTTTTTTTTTTAATTTCATGCCTGCTAAATATATCATTGCTTAAAATATTGCTGTCCGTATATCTTCCGGATTCTTGGGTTTCGCCTTATCTAAAAACACAATATAAATGTTACGAGGTTAAACGAAATTCTAGAGCCATTGTTGACGCATAAGCTGACCGTCAAATTCGGCTTAAAATCAGTAACTTTTCAAGATTAAAATGGCAATAAATTCAATTCAGTAAAATGTGCAACAATTATTGTTGAAAATCAGAGAATTAAAATCTAATCACAAAGAAATTTATTTTAGGCTTAGTATCCAAGTAGGATTTATAATAAAAATTTTATTAACTTACCAAAATAAATAGTATATTATTAAACGTGTATTATCGAGCTAATTATGGCCAAGGGACAGTTTTTAAGTATTTCTGAATATTTCAAAGTTCTTTGCCATGGATCAATTTTTGAATTTATTAGCCATTATATAACTATTTTAGATGAACAGGTACGATGAAATTAAATCATTCTTGAAGGTAAATCTCTCATAAACCAAGAACCAGTAACTTTTTTAACTAGTTTTCTGCAGAAGTACTACTGTTGGTACCAAAAAAACTGTAGACTCAAGGGGAATCTCCTGCTCTAAAGTAGTTGAGAGGAAGCGAGTTGTCTTATTTTCATTTCAAAGGGTTTGGTCGCGGACAAATTGTTCAGTCATTAGTGGAGGTAGAAAAGGGAGAATTTGCCTCCTTTGAAATTTCTTCTCCAATTTATTTCTGTCAAAGGTACACCTACAAATGAAATTTACTAGAGCTCTCGGAAATAGCTGGTCTGCACTCTCTGGATGGAAACTCATTTCATTTGTAAAAAGAAACTTCATTACGAATAATAACTTCCAAGAGAGGGAGAAAAATTAAATCGCTTTCTATTTAAACTTACTATCCTGAATTATTTATTTTATAATCAAGAATAAGAAAAAAAAAGTATTTACTCTAAGTAATAGCAAGTTTGAGTTAAACATAAAACCAATAGCAATCATCTTTTAGAAATTATTTAGGAATAAAAATATTGCGTAATAGTTTTATTATTAATAAGTCTTCTAATAGCTTAAAAATATACTTATAAGAGGGCTTACTGAAAAATTGTAAGAAAAATTACTTTCCAGGAACTATTTACTGTTTATATATATTTATATCTTAATGATAATGTAAAGTTTGGGATTATAAATTAATATCGGTATCCGTTGAATAAAATATTTGCTAAACAATTGAATAAAATACCAAATGTTAAACTAATACTCTGACGATAAGAATAATCGTTCACATATTAAAACATGTTAAAACTAATAATCATTAACTATTTAAACTTTTTTTACTTCTTTCATTTAGTTTAGTCAACCGCTACAAGTCAAACCTACCAAAAAATTAATTCAATTATTTTATAAAGCACAAGTAGGTCTTTCTGGTTTAATTTTCAGAACTCATTTATCCTGACACTTAAAGCATTAAATTATTATTGTTCTTAAGATTCAGGTATACTAGAATAGTTTATATTTCCATAAAATAAACTGAAGAAGTAACTAAATTGAATTAAAAAGTCTAAGCTAATCACTTAATCTGTGGAAATTTAATATACCAATCTTCCAATCCAATTTTTTAAATTACATAAAACTGAACCTGTAAACCACTCTGAATTAATCATGAATTAAAGAATCTCTTTTATTTTTTATTTATTTTTTTTTTTTTTTTGAACAACAGATCCATAATTTTATAAGTGTACTTAAATTTATAAATATAAGAAGTGCACTTACTCCCTGTACCATCGGTAGATTTGAAGAGTAGAAAAATTTATGGCTGGAAGAAAGTACTAACAGGTCATACAGTTTTATGGTTCCCGAGCAAGTAATCTAAAAATACTATCACTTAGGTGGATTGGATAGTAAGCTGAGCCCTTTTCAACGTATTAGCACTCAGGCAGCTAAAAATTTACGAAGGAAAAAATGACCATAATAGGTGGTCATAACTTTTTATTTAACCGAAAAAACCACGATTTTAGGGTGAATTATACCTTGAGAAATTTTTATTGCATGGGTTTGTCTTTAAAAATTAAAATAACATAAAAAAAAGATGCTAATTAGTCAACAGCATAGAATATAAAGATCCTTTTTTTTAATTCCAACAATAAAATTAGGCTGTTATCGAAAATCTAAATTATATATTGGATATAAAAAGGTTTTGGGAAATTTCATGACATTCCTAATCAACTAAAATAAGAAATGTATTATTTTAATGTAAACCATTTTAAATATTGATTGGCTGGGACCGTAATTATAGCAAACATTAGAAGTAACATTAGGTTCAATAAAGTAGAACCTTCAGCAAAATAGAGTAGTTACTTAAATTTTTGATGATCATTGTGTAAATTTTCTGAATAATACAAGGCTATGAAAATATGTCGAATCGAAGGACTGCCATGAAAAAAAACGAATTGAATAAATTTAATAACAATTTTTATATTTATCATTATCAAACCAAAAACAAGCAAGCTTTACTCCTTACTTGAAATAAATATTTAATATAAAATTACCAGCAAAGCAGTGATAGAAAAGTGTTACTTAGTATGTCTCCGAGAGGTGTAGTTATGTGCACAGAGGTGTAGAAGAAACTGTGGAATAACTAGAGTACTCCTTAAAATGTGTAATAATCATTTGTTTACACCTCGATATAAAGTAATAATCCCAACAAAGACACAATTTAGTGGAACGATACACGGACAACTTTTAGAAAAGAGAAAAATAAAGCTAAAATGATTTTCAGTAGAGTGAACATGTAGAAATAATTGGAAAATAAAGGCAACAGCTCTATCTAGTAACAGACATTAACATGAAACTCAAATAGTGGAAGCAAACACGTCTAATTAGAAAAAATATTCCTCAAGTGTTGATATTTCAAATGATTGGTCGTGGTCATATAGGTTTGCAACCAACAAATGACGTACAAGATTCAATTTGCAATTCAAGAAGATGATTGTTAAAAAACAAACGATTTTAATACTATTTTACATTATATATTCAATAATATAATTCCATATAATACGAAAAAAACAAGCTTACTTATACAGTGAGATCTCAGATGATATATACTTCTACAATAGATTAAAGCACACACGGGTACGATGAAAATGAAATGATTGATTATTCGGCCATATCTGCTTCTTCTGATGTATCCTTTAAAATTTACTGCGAACCAACGTTAACATCTTACGGAAAATGGGATCATTAAAAGGAAAAATTTTATAGGTTTCATGTTTAATATTCCAAATTTTGAGAGTGGCATCATTGATCACCTTCTCTCCTCTTGCCATTGTAATTTTGTCATTTTCTTTTTTAGTTCATCATAATCAAATAATTAAATTTTAACAGAATTTATAAATAAATAAATATTTATTCTTATAAATAAATAAAAGTCGAAAAAAAAGATTTTAGGTTTGTTTTAAATTTGTGAAATATAACTTAATATCATTATTAGATGATTTTTGTTGGTGTTCGGTCAAGTTAGATCAAAAAAAAAATACAAATGTAACAAAAGTGTATTTTTTTAAAAGATTATCTGCCAACGTTTCGGCTTACATTGTAGGCCATTTTCAGGGCTGCCTATCATGAAGACGAGAGAGGACGTCCTGTACCTAAGTTCACATAACTGAGTCATCCAACTAAAATCTGAGTCTTTAGAACTAAAATCATCTAATAATAATATCTACGGTCAAAAAGCTCTCTATATAACTTAATATCCTTATTATTTTTTAACGGAGACCAACAATAAATGCATATAATACGCTAACATTGGTATCAAATTGTAATATAATAGGATCAAAAAGTTCAGTTTTAAAGCTAACTACAAAATCCTTTACTCTTTGTCCAATTACAGCTGATTATAAGCATTAAAAAAAGTTTTGAAAAAAATATGCTCTACCTTGAGGATATCTCAAATCTCTTCAATATGCAACAAGGAGCATTTTCATCACCAAAGGAAGTGTTAACTGTCAATCGTAATTAGTACGCAACCTAAGCGAACTATTTAGTGCAGGTAGTTATGGAGTACCTCATGATATTTTGCTAAACTTTCCTGATAAAGAAAATAAAAATTGTATAAGTCAAATCCATAGAGAAAAGTTTTTGACACTGAAACAAAGGGCATTGAAATATAATCTAGGCAGCAGAAGTGTTATTCTAACTTGAACAGAATCAAGCGGTTTCGAATGATTGATTCCATTTGAAGTAGAAACATAATTTTTATTATTTATCGTCATACTAAATTGTGTTTATATCATTGTTCTATTAAGATGCTTAACCTAACTTAAATTTCAATATCAGAGTCCGCGAGGAATCCTCAGCAACTATCATACCTCAGCTATTATCCGTCTTCATTGGTTTCTGCAAACCATCTTCTGTTGGCGAGCGCTTTCGGATATTCAAAAGGAGAGTTTGTTGACCGTAGATATTATTCTTAGATGATTTTAGTTGGGGTTCGGTCAAGGTAGATCCAAAAAACACAAATTTAAAAAATGTATTTTTAATAAAGGATTATCTGCCAACGTTTTGGCTTACATTGCAAGCCATCTTCAGGGCAGTGGAAATACAATGTCATGAGAAAACAATCATAATTGAAATTAATATAATAGAGAATTGCAATAATATAATGTGATATCAAGAGTATGAATGTAGAAAGCTATGTAAGAAAATTTAAAACGATTTTGAAAAAACAATTTGAATAAAAAAAACATGCAAACAACAACTTATTGACAAAGAAAATATTGAATAACATTAAAGCAGAAATTTTCCACACCTACCTATCATGAAGATGAGAGAGGACGTCCTGTCCCTAAGTTCACATTTCCATGACTGAAGTATAAATTTTCCTTTTACACCCGTGGGAGGTAGAAAAGTGGGGAAGGAGGTAAGAGGCGGAAGGTACAAAGGGAAAGCGGCCTGTTGCAAGAGAGGGCAATAAAAAGGACAAAGGGAAAAGAGGAAGGGTATTATTGGGAATAGGTTACTTTGGAACTGAGAAAAATGTTTGACAGGTTTATTGAGAAGGAGGGCTGATGGTTTTTAGAATGTTGAAAATGTTAGAATAAGTTGAGGAAATTTGTTCTGTGTCCGCTCTGTCGTTAACTGGATAGTGTTGTAAGTTGATGTGAACGGTTTCAGACAAAAGACGTTTGCGTTGATAGGGTTCAGTGGAAAGAATGGTTAAGCTCTCGAAGTCAAATGTGCGTTCTTCATGAAAAACATGTTTGGTGAGGGCAGTTTTTATTAGTTTATTCTTGATGTCATTTTTATGGTTATTAATTCTGCGGGAAATCGGGTTTTTTTGTTTGTCCAATGTAAGAACCTTAGCAATTCGGTTAGGAACAGGGAATTTTGTAGACGACATTAGTTCTGTTATGACATTAGTTCTCATGACATTGTATTTCTACAGCCCTGAAGATGGCTTGCAATGTAAGCCGAAACGTTGGCAGATAAAATACTTTTTTTTTAAATTTGTGTTTTTTGGATCTACCTTGACCGAACCCCAACTAAAATCATCTAAGAAGCTTTCGGACATTGCCCATCCTCTCGGCCGAATACATGTGTTCACTGTCACTGTCTGCGTTCAACTGCCCTCTTCGGCAACACTGCAAGCTATAACCTAAGCTACTTTAGTACTTGTACTACATGAATGGCAGACTTGTGGAGGGTTGATGATGACAAGTCCGGCAGTTTGGGATCCATTCTGACGCTGCTCACAGCCGCTGTTCCGGACTCCGGTAGTTCAGTCAGCCGCCTACGTGCCTGCAATACCTGACGTGTGTCCCTTTCCACCAATCCCCATTGCGGAATCAATACCTGGGATATTCTTGGCCTAAGGAATTTAACGAGGACATGGATGAAAACACTCCTACTTCAGCAACACTCCCTGACATGTATTTTATTTTGTGCTTTTCTAAAACTATTTTTTATTTTTTTAAATCTCCATTTACCCCAGATTACTGTTATTTTTCTCGGAATATGAAATTCTTGAAAACATTTTCATATAAGAGTACATTAAACTGAAATGTAATCCAACTACATTACATATAAGTTCAAATTAGTAGTTTGTATACCGTAGAGATTATTAGTAGAAAATAAAATGTATTATTCCGAACAAAAAATTTTTTATAGTTAATAAAGGCCAAAACTCTCACGTTACTCTAAAATATCTCTAAAATTTAGCTTTAAAGTCAACAAAAAAAACAACATTAATTTAGAAATTTATACATACAACTACTTAATTACAGGTAAATAATCTAAAGGGTTATTATGACTATCAATGAGTATAGAACTATCATACCTTCTATTATCCGTCTTCATCGGTTTCTGCAAATAATCTTCTGTTGACGAGCGCTTTCGGACATTGTCCATCTTCTTGGCCGAATACATGTGTTCACTGTCACTGTCTGTATTCAAAGAGTTGACAGTGAACACATGTATTCGGCCAAGAAGATGGACATTGTCCGAAAGCGCTCGTCAACGGAGGAACCAATTAAGACATTTTAATTCTCATTCATTAATAATTTAAATTTCAACTTATAAATTTCTATATTTGTTTATTTTACGTATCGTTAAACAACCATATTTCCTTAAAAAGTGAGTTATAACAATATTCATAAATTAAATTTACACCTATAAATAATTTTGTTTTAGTATGTGATATTATAAATGTCTTTATAGATTACATATTAATCACAGCAGTTATTTTTGTTAAAAGAATAATATTTGTCTCATAAACTAGATAAATAAAATAATAATGTTGATATTAATGAACATATAAATTTCGAAATAAAGTATATATATAAATTACAAGTCTGTGAAAAATGTTTTCCTTGGAGCATTGATGTGACTCATATTTTATTTCTAACTGAAATGAATGGGGGAGTGTGAAAGCTATTTGTTATTTTCTCTTGAAAAACTGGCGGGAAAAATTCGTTCTCTGGTATCCCTTCCTCCATATTAATCATTTGAAATAATGCCCCTGAAAAATACGTTTATTTACGTTTTAAAACTAAACAAATTCTTAAAAACGACATTGTACGAAACAGGAATGATTAAAAGCATATTGGACCAGCACAAATTTGCTATACACAATAAATAAAGGACATAAAATAAAATTTAACAATTGGAATATAGAATCTTAAAAATAAAAAAATTTTTAAAAAATGTAGGAAGTAAATTATAAGTAAATCAAAATTACTTCAATCTGTTTAACTTACAATTACGCATTATACCAAATACGGATAATTTGGGGCGGACATTATTTCATATCTCCTTGTAAATGGTGATGTTAAAGAAATAAAATGCGGGCAAAATCATGCGGATTTTCGACCTTACCTAAACATATTCTGAATGAATCAAAAAGTCCAAAGAAAGAGAAGAGAAACTTGTGTATTAACTGAAAGCATAGATTTACATTTTCCCCAGGACAGATGTCTTAAGGGAAAGGAATAACTCGGTAGAGTGGCTTGCTCCGACACCCCCGCCCACCGAAGAGACGAATGTAGGAATCGGGAGTTGAAATCCTCCGAAGAGAAAAGAGAAAAGTATATTAAAGAGAAGTTTTCCTATAAGACGTGAGTCGAGAAGAGAGTCTCCGGGGATTTGATATTTTCGGAGGCTCTTGCTGTCCGGTAAACACAGACACTTCCATCTCGGCCTGTGACATGTAAACACATCATATAATTCTAATATAAACATAGTAGTAGTAGTAGATCATTGAAGGGCAATCAACTTCTAGGTTATTACGCCCTATAAATACTCTTTAATATATTTACTATAAATTAGTTAATGAAAGACAGGAATCAGGATTATTTCGACCACTATAACAACCTAAATTAATGGATTT
>KZ807604.1:156831-200203 GCA_000696205.2 Oncopeltus fasciatus | reverse complement strand
AATATATAATTTAAATATTTTGATTTATTTATTAAATAAATAAAGCATACTAACGCAATAAAAATTTCATTGCTTATAAAATAAAAAGTAATAAGCTAAGAAACAATCTGACAATCTTACATGATATGATATAAGCCATAAATACCAGTCGTAGGTTGAAGGAAAATGCTAAAGAAAAAAAATATTAAAGTAATTCTTCAAGAATAGGTAACATGACAAAAATAAACTGTGGAGCATTTAAGATGTACTTTGGAGTGCAAGATTCAATCAATACATTACATATAGCAATTAAAAAACTAATGAAGTACTATTAATTGTTTTGCCATTAATTCACAATAACTAGGGTTAAAACCAACTACATTCTTATTATTTATTAAGATGTGAAGTATCATATTGATTTCTAGTATTGATATTACTAATCCATATAAGCACTATATTGTGCTTAATTAGTTGTTTGGTTTGCATAAAAGATTCACTTTAGAGAAAAAATAATTACGAAAGCTTAACTATATTTATATCTGAGACTTAATTTTATAAGACTAAAAAAATACAGGCTGTGGTCTTAAAAAATAGTGAGATAGGTATTAATGTTTTGTAGTAGTTCAATTTTTCTGATGATCATCACTATTTCATACCTAGTCCTTTTTTTAAATTGACATAATAAATTTGATAATTGATTAACTTAAAAAGGTTGTTAGTTCTTTATTATTCTAACCAAAATTCATTAACATTAATGAATAAATATCATTATGAAATACAAATCTTTACTGATGTTTGAAAAATGATTTTTCAATCGCAATTTAGAAATGGAGAATCTGATTCCACTAATAAATAAATAAAGAAAAAGTGAGGTTGCTATTTCATTTTTTATATTTCTCATGCTTGAGTACATAAAAGTTCACTTTCACGTGAAAAATATATGAATAAAAACATCTTCACTGGTGAAACATAGCTCAGAGGGATGAATTGTAAAAGCATATCAAACTATAATTAAGGTAAATAGCTTAATATAAAAATGTACTAAAGGAAAACAGAAAGCAAAAATAATGAATTCTAGATAACGGCCTGACACTGAAGGACACCTTTGTTCGCTGCTTCCTGCTTTCCTTTATTTACACATAAATTACTATATTTCAATTTTATTTATATATTCAAAGCTGTGGATTTGCACCATACTTACTGTTAATATCTAGTTTTGCAATCTTCTCCTAAAATATATATATACATATATATATATATATGCATAAGTGTATTCCATATTTAGAAACACCAATACAAAATATAAGACATTTTACTTATGTAGCAACTTAAATATTTCAATTTTAATACTTCCATTTTACGTAGTCTGTAAAAAATGACAAGCTCTAAGTGCTGAAACTCTGGGAATAAAGACTAAGCCTTCGTCATCTTGCAAAAGAGAAATCTGCTGGTGTTATTGTATGTAGTCTAAATCTTTAAATGTCAGAATGTTTTAACATTATTTTCAACATATATATTTTTGTTTGTGTTTGTACAGATAATTTTAAACATAATTTTATTGTGTGTTTTGATTTAGACTTAAGATTCCAATTAGGGCAGAATAAAGAGATAATTTTTCAACATAACTTTTGATTTTTCATTCCTTTTACTTTTCTATACCTTTAAAATGTGAAATTATAAGCATCTGAACTCAATCATCATAAGAATAATAGAACTGAAGTTGTTTTTTTTTTATATATATTAAACTTTTAATTATTTATCACATTCTGTTAAATTAAAACATTTTGTAATTTGATCACCACAATGAATTAGAAAAAAAAAAATGACATTCAATATCAATCACATGAGGAGAGAAGGTGACCAATGACACCACTCTCAAATTATTTACAGATTATGTCCCCAGGAGGTCACAGGCTTCTTCTTCGTTTGAGTCGACTCCCCGTCGTAGGGGTTGGAGTTGGAAGACATGGTCTGTGCTAGTGGATTAGGATGGTATGGCAGTTTGCTTGATCAGTATTGTAAGCCAATAAATGTCAACTTCCTTCTTGATTAAGTCATTTTCTGAAATGACTTAATCAAGAAAGTCAGAGTCAGCTTAGTCCGTCAGATTCTGAGTCAGTTTATTCATTAACCAAACTTTGTTGGGTAGAGGAGTCTGAGCTTGAGTACATCTAAGAATGCACCAGGACAAAATTATTTTCGCTCGAGGGAAGAGGAAATAAATTCTACAATGCGGAAACATCTGCTGGACAGTAGAATGATGGGATTGGAAGCCGAACTGATGATTAAGAAGAATATTTAAGGATGCTATTATAGGCATAATTCGTTTTAGAAGAACTTTCTCAAATACTTTGGACATTAAAGGAAGAAGACTGATTGGTCGATAGGATAATGTATTGTGAGCAGGTTTACCGGGTTTGGGAAACAGGATTATTTCAGAGAACTTCCAGAGAGGTGGAAAGTGGGTGGTTCGAAGGACACTATTATAGAGGTATGTCAGGAAAATTATTGCTTTTTGGGGTAGGTTTCGAAGTATTAATCCGGTGATTTAATCATAGCCGGGTGCTTTGCGTTTAGGCAGATGGTTAATAATATACTTGACCTCAGATGGTGTTACTGCCCTAATCGGCAAGGACATTGGTAATGGTGTGCCCAGTGACTCCTCAACCTCTGTATTATTGGACAGACGTTTAGGATCTGGATGAGGAGTAAATGTTTCTCTTAGATTCCGAGCAAACATTTGGGCCTTGCTTTTGTCGGAAGAGACCCAGGAGCCATCTTCTTGACGCAAGGGGGTGGAAGGTTCATGGTGTTTCAGAATTTTGCGAGTTGCAGTCCAGAGGGATTTGTCTGCTGCTGAGAGGCTTGACAGGTAGGCATTAAATGCCTTATTTCGTAAATCACATAGTTTTTGTTTTACAAGACGGGATAGCTGATTGAACTTCCTACGGTCTGAGGGATGTCTGAACCTTTGAAACAGGGCTCGAGCTTTACGCTTTGCCAGTATAAGGTTTTAATTGAATCGGGGAGGGAATCAGGTGAATATGTAATGGACTGGGTGCAGTTAGATTTTGAGTTTGCCTCCCAGAGACACTGCTGGATCGTGACAGTAAAGAACTGGTCACCATCATCCAGCTCTTCAGGAGTTTTCAAGGAGACTCCGAGGTCAAGCGACTCTTCAAGTAGAGTTCTAAAAAATGGCCAGTCAATGGGACCATTTATTAGTGATGGTGGCAATTGTCTAGGGATGGGTGTGAGTGACAGTGTCAGGAGGACAGGGCTATGGTTAGAGGAAAGATCATTTAACATAGTTACGGAGTGGTGAAAAGGAATAAGATTTTTAAAAATAAAAAATCCAGGATATCAGAAAGACGGTTAGTATCAGTGGGCCAGTAGGTAGGGGAGGAGGGACATAAATTAGAGAAATTGTGAGAGGAAATAACATTATTCAGAGCACGGCCTCGGGAGTTGGTCGCTCTCGTGCCCCACTGTAGGTGTTTCGCATTGTAGTCTCCGCTAGAGAGGAAACGGGGACCTACGGATTTAAAGTGCTCTTGGAATTGGCTTGAGGTGACAGGTTTGTTAGGTGGGCAATACACTGCGGAAAGGGTCATCGGAGAAGTGGTAGTATGGATAGACACTGAAGTAGATTGGAGGGAGTCTGTAGGAGTGGAAGGTATCAAATGATGAGTATGGAAAGTGCGAATGAGGAGCGCAGTTCCACCATGAGCTCGTCCGCCTGGGTGATCAGTCCAGTAAGTTGTGTAGCCTGGTATGTATTTTTTTATTTTTAGTTAGTCGTGTTTCGGTAAGTAATAGTACATCTTTACCTTTATCTTCTAGTGTCAGTTTGAGTTCGTTTGTGTGTGTTTGGATGCCGTTAGCATTCCAAAGGAGGACGGAGAAGGATTTAGGATTGGAAGGACTCATTTTAAGATAGATGAGGAAGTCAGTTTATCTAGTACTGTTGTCAGTAGGGTTATAAGAGGGGTAAGGAGGGCGCAGAAATCGGAGAAGGAATGGAGCGTGGCTTGGAGATCAAAGGAAGCTGGTGATGGAGGAACATGGGAGATGGCAGGTCGCTCCCTCCTGGGTGGCTGTTGTTGAGGATGAGGTGCTTCTTGTCTAGGTTGGTCCGCCTGTGGCTGTTGAATCTGAGGTTGGTGTCTGCCCCGTGACAACGATCTCAGCCTGGGTTGTGGCTTCTGGTTGGTCGATTGTGGGGTCGCTCCCTGTCCATTTAGTGCGGCTCTGTAGTAGATTCCAGACTGGATGGTCCTTGAAGTGGGGCGTGGGTTCCTGGTTGGAGGTTGTTGTGTTGGCACCTGAGGGTTTATTACCCTCTGCTTGACCTTCTTGTATATATCACAACCCCTGTAGCTAGCAGGGTGGCTTTTCCCGCAGAGGGCACAGGTTGCTGGTTCCTCTCTCCTCTTTTGGCAGACAGTACTGTGGTGTGTGCCGCGACATTTTACGCACCGAGGGTTGTAGTTACAGCCAAACTTAGTATGCCCGAATTGCTGGCAGTTATGGCACTGAACTACTTCCCGATTTACGTAGGGTTTTTCAACCCTTATTTTTGTGTGGTATAGTGCCGGAATTGTGTATATGTCTTGTACGTTGGGCGATTTTTTGACATCTACAAAAAAGAGTGGTAGTGGTGCCTTGTCAATTCCTCTTCCAGGGCATAATACATTGAGAATATTTTTTTACTACAAACCCTAAGTCAGTTAGTTTTTCCTTAATGTCTTCGATCGGTGTTGTGTGGTGGGATTTCTAATGACTACTCGTAAAGTCCATTCCGGTAAGTATGGAACTGGGCGCTTACCGATTTCAGATAGCATACTATCTCCCTATACGTATCTGATGAGTCTGGGATTATTTTTGTATCTTTCGACTAATGTGTATTTCCCTCGGCCTACTTTCTCATCCAACTGTCTACACATCAGGCCGAAGTTCGCTATGTTTTTCACAAATATTGGAGGGGGCTTTGGTTTCTGAGGTCTCCGTGTTCTCTTCATTAGAGAGAACGTTAAATGGGTTCACAGTAAAAAATGGCGATGTTTCTGTGTGTTGTGTTGTATTCTGGGCGATTTCTGAGGGTGGGACTGTTGGTGGTGATGGAGGTCTATTCATGGTAGAGGGTTGGCTATTTTCATTCATGTTGGTGGCTGAAGATGACTTCGTGACTGTTATTTTTGTTCTCATGTTTGGGCTTGTTTTAATATTTTACCCCATAAATATGTATTGGAAATTAGAAACAAGCAGTTTTCGATCAATATTCTCTTTCAAATATTATTATCATTAGAGGTTTTTAAGAGATTCTATTTTGATGCGTTCCATGACTCTCACTTTTTTAGTTAGATTTCAACCATTAGTACCCCATCTATATATCCCAAAAATTAAAAAATTAATTTCATTGTACATTATTCTTTATAACGTTTTAAATCCCTCAAGATCATCATTACGATTTTCATCATGTTATTCGAGGTAGTGTGGGTATACCACTGTTTGCAGGAACACTTTACAATGGTACTTTGAGTAAGACAAAATGGTCTTTAATTGGTCGAACAGTTTTCTCGCTCTTGGTCCAATTCCATAAGTAACCCTTTTTTTAGAAACCTATACAGTGGGACATATATAGACTACATAATTGAAACAATACTGATAGTAGTTGAGTGTGCCGAGGAAAGCTCTGAGATCTCTTATATTCCCAGGTACAGCATATATCTTATGGCTTTCAAATTAGAGGAATGGCCTACAATTATCATGACTTGTAAAACAAGGAGTATAGAAAAGTGAGAAAACTTTCACCTACCTTAAAAAAACAATGATGCTGCTTATCCGAAGAAAAAAACTTATAACAGCCGTTTGATACTAGGGAAATAGCAACTTGATGCCTACAGGTCATTCTAGCAGATGTGATGGGAGAAATGATGGCAGGTAACCTGCTTCACCTGGTGTGTATATATGTGTGTGTGTATATATATTTATACATATAGAAACACAAACTAATAGAGTTTGTTTTTTATTTGAAAAAATGAATTGATAAAACTATATTTTTTTTACAGTTTTAGTTGTATCTTCATTTATCTTGAAATAGAGGGTTTGTTTTAGGCAGTCTACATAAGTTAGAGACATGTGTCATAAAGAAAAAATTTAGGCTATGGCAAGACTTGAATCCTTAGTTTTAGATCACTAGCGAGACGTGCTGACCTCTAAGCTATGTGAACCCAAATCCTGCCATAGCAGAAAACTCCTCCCTAGTTTTCTCTTCTTTAAAACAATATTTGTAAATTAAATATACTTTACAAATATTGTTTTAAAGAAGAAAAACTAAAGAGGAGTTTTCTGAAATGACAGGATTATTGTAATAACAAGGGACCTCAATTATCATTAAATGACAGGAGTTAATTATTTTATTCGATCAACAACTAACCCACAATAGTAGAATGATAAAAAATTAAGGAGTGGCAGAGTAGCTCATGGGATTCGTCCAGGTCTTGCAATCCTGGCCTTGCAGGTTCAAATCCCACCCTAGGCTAGCTTTCATCGATATATGAAAGCTTGTCCTGAGCCATGGAGGTTTAAAATGAAATAATTAATAGCCATAACAACTTTTTAATAATTAACAAGTAGATAGCCCTCCGTCCATGGCCCTAGTAGTTGAAAGGGAGGCTAACACTTATTACTTTTTTTTAAACTGCTAACAGTTAACAGATTTTGATGGAATTTGAAGTTTAGAAAGAACATACAGAAACAGACACATACACAGATAAATGCATAAAAAAAAAACATTCATAAATTTTGGAAATATATTTCAGAAATTATCAATAACTTGGTAATAACAACAGTCTAAATTCCTATTAGAAAACTAATTCTTAAGAAAATATGGCTTTCATAAAGGGACTACCCTCATCTCTAATAGCCCAATTTCATCAAAATTAAGAATAAAATGAAAACGAATTTTCAGTAAGATATTCATAAATAAATTTTCTGTCCCCATGGATAGAAAATTTGAGACCACTAAATTTCATCAAAACTGTTGGAGCTGTTTTATTTCAAAGGATAAATATATTTGATGATAATGTGTAATATTTTCTTCATCCCTTAGGGCATAAAAAGTAAAAAAAATTTTAAGCAACAAAAAAGGAAACATAAGCACATTATTCTGATTATGAAGAATGCTATTTATGAATCTTTGCAATGCTGAACTATAAAAAAAAAGAAAAAAGTATTTTTGTAAAGAAAAGGATAAATCAAAAGGCAAATTAATATGAACCAATTATTACTTTAATGTAATGAAAAGAAGTTATTTTTAAAAGAATTTCATTTTTAATTATTTTAATGAGAATAAGTATTAATTGCATTTGTTAAAGAAATATAAAGATTTACATTATTTGCTGTGCAAGACAGCATGAAATTAATAATTAAATTTTATTAATTAATGTAGCTAAATTCCAAAACATCATGAATGCATTCAAATGACAGAGTTTAAATCAAGTACTCAAGGGAAACTAACTTAAAAAAATACAGAAAGAGTTACTGCTTGATTGATACAATAATTAAAATATTAGGCATAATATTATTCTTTGGAATATCAAATAAAAAAAATTAACCAAAACAATATATTTAATTTTTAATAGTAATATGAACCATATTTAAATAAAATCACAATTAAAAACATAAATTTTACTTTATGTAGGCAAAAAGGCGACTTACAAAGAAGCCTTCAAATAAAACTTTGTATAAATGATTTCACAATTTACATAGTCTATATACAAAAAACTTATAATACAGATATAATGTTATAAATAGGACCATTTTCAGAAATAAATAAAAAATATACACTTGCATACAAACCTCTCACGAAGTTATTTTTTAACACTTCATATATCCTTCATATACACAAATCAACAATATAAACAGTAAGAATATTTTTACAGATCATTAAAATAGTGGATTTGTTTTGGATTTTTCATTGTTTTCCCAATATAAAAACCTTCCAGAGAACTGAACTGCTATTGTACAAATTAGACACAAGAACTAAATGATCAATACCAGTATTGCAGGTAACAAGTCCAAAATTTCAAGATCAATCTTCTGTTTTTTCAATTTATTATATTACAATTTTAAGAAAAGAAGCCTCAGATAACATTTTACAAAACTTACAATTAATGTGTTTTAAATTCACGTACAACATATAAAAAAAGATATCTAGTTGTATTACTATAACAATGCCTTTGAAAGATTCAGCCCCCTTTCACATAAATAGGAATGTGAATGTGTATTTATTTAAAATTTCTACATATATATTGCACTATGTTTGTACATATATTTTTATTTTATTTTCTTCCTTTATTTATACATACAAATGTAAGTGAGTAAATATCCCTTAGTGAAAATCAATCTAAGTATAGATTAGGATTGTTCCATAAGATAACCAAAAAACATTTAATAAAATATGATGTAATATCCATACAAATGTAAGCCCATTCATTGATTAAATATTAAATAATTTAACTTATCTGATTTAGTACAGGCAGAAAAATTAAACTGACAAAAAGAAAAAAAAAGTGTGTAAGTTCATCAACACTTTTAGGAAGAACATTTAAAACCTGCAATGTCAAATAATGTGCTCAAATGAATCTTGAAGCCAATTGTTATTTATTAAGAAACAATAGTGATATAAGATAACCCATCACTTTAGATACAAAATACTGCATAAGTTCTAAGTATTGCATGCAATTTGCTAGCTGGGCAAATGGAGAATTTCTGTAGAGTTGTGAATGCAGGTTTATGGAGAATTGATGTGACATTCAACGCAGGTCAGGATTATCATTAACCTGTTTTTTGATGCGAAGAAGAATGGTTGTATACCACTGGTCAAGTCTAGAAATTGAATCATAGTCTTTAACTGCTTCAGTGAAGCCATCAGCATTCTGCTCTTCTATGTGGTCTATATATATTTTTTCTTTCTCTCTCTCTTTTGTCTATAACTATTTTCTTTTTAATAATTTTAAATGAAAAGGCAAAGGTTGTAAGTAAATTCCCTCATTCCACATACATTAACTTTAATATTTGGGTAATTTTATTTTAGAGGCGTAAATTTTTCCCATAATGAATTCATAAGATATTCTTAAATTAACCTAGATAAAATAATAATTCAGTCATAAACTTTCTCAAATAATGACTATCAGATTATATTTATCTAATTAATTGGAAGTTCTTATCAAGCATCTAATCAAAGAGAATTCGTCTCTATGAGTCTCTAAAAGAGAAAATTTTTATTTTTTCAAATCAAATCCTCTTGTTTCAAATCAAATATCAAAATATCGCATAGAAAAATGACTTTTTTCAGNTTCAAATTTGCAGTATCTTTAATATGAAGAATTTTAACTAATTGAACTAAACAACTTACTCATTTAAAATTGAATTAAAATTTAAAAAAGAAATTAAAATCCATTGTATAATAAATAAATAAAAGACAAGTATTATGGCTTTTTCTTTTTAAAAAAATTAATATTTTGTGTTTTAGAATTTAAAAAAAAAATCTAAATAGATTCATAAATAATTATTCCGGGTTTGGCCACGTAGTAGTAATATATAGATTGTTATTAATCTCAGATATTCAGAAATAACGAGCTCCAACTACTAGGAACTATTTAATAAGTTATTTTTAATAATAATGTTAAATAACAACAGCAAAGGTAGAAATAAATGTTCTCAGATAATTAATTAAATAAACAAATACTAATAGCATTCAAATTAAGGTTATTTAATTATATCTCTAATAGCGCAATATGCTGCTCAGATTTGGGGAGGGAACATATTAATCCAGCAGAAAGCAAAGAAATTTTGCTGTAAATTATCTTTAAGTTGTCAAAATATATATTATTTCATTAATAACAATGATTCATATTTTACATTATTATTATAATAGTACATATTTATTATATACTATGAGAGCACATTGCAAGATGCACGCTGTGCAGGATGTAATTTCTAAATAAATATTTATAAAAAAAAAATAGCAATGAAACAAATGCTTACAAAATTTATGAACCTTCCTTAACATACATTTAAAATACATATAAAAATAACATCTAATATTTATTAACAGGAATTTAATTATTGCTGTTTAAAAAATTAGTGTGGTGTGTGTGTGTATAGTAATCAAGAACAGGTGGGATAGAGTCCAATGCACACACAAATTAAGAAAAAATCACAAGGAGTAAAATTTTCGGGGATCTCTTGCTCTTCGCCAGTAAGGAGTGAAGAGATACTAGTAGTAGTAGTACTGAAGTAGTCCAAGATATCAAAGTATATATTGATGAAGCTGAACGTCAGCTAAGTGACAGAACCACATATATTCCACTCTCAGAAGACCCCATTTCGGAATTTTCAAAGGGAATCCAAGAATATCTGACTATTAACGAAAGAAGGGCTTACAGACAGTGACATCAAAGAACTCTGTCCCCCCCAACCTGTAATTTCCCATTTATACTTATTACCAAAAATACATAAGCCCGGAAATCCCTGGAGACCGAATGTGTAGGATCCCAGGTATAGGATCCTCATGAGAAAGAACCTCTTCCTTTGTTGAATATCATATCACCTGCAACCACTATCCTCTGCCCTTCCTTCATATATTAAAGACACCTTCCATTTTTTGGAAGTTTTGAATGATTTGTCCTTGCTCCCTTCAAAGTCAATTTATTAATTACCATAGATGTCACTTTGTTATACACATCAATTCCCACTCCCAAAGGGTCTCTTGATCAGCGGCCCCCACTCAGTGCCCCCTCTACTGGGTTTCTAATTGGTCTTACAAAACCAGTCTTGACCAAAAACGTTTTCACCTTTGATGGTGATACTTATAACAAATTGGAGGTACAGCGATGGGTACTAAAATGGCACCTCCTTATGCCAGTATATACATGGACCAATGTGAACAAATGTTTCTGACCTCCCGCCCTTTGCAACCCCTCGCCTGGAAAAGATAACTGGATGATATTTTTATGATTTAGGCCCAAGGACAGGAATACGAAGACAAAGCCACTGGATGTTGATATAAAACTAGAAGGCAACCAACCATTCATCACTGGTGTTCACATCAAGCATACTAACAAACAGCAGTATGTGCATTATTCCAGTTGCCACCCTCCACATACCAACAGGTCCTTACCTTACTCTCTCTCCACTCGCGGCCACCCTATCTGTAATTCTCAAGAAACATTAGAGAATTACATAGGATCCCTAAAAGAATCTCTTCTTCAAAAGGATTATTCACCCCAACTCCTCAACAGAGAAATTCTTCCTACAAACCGAACTTTCCATCCTAAACCTAAATCTCCTAATGCCCAAACTCCTAACCTGGTTACTGAATATTTCCCCAGGGTAAAAGGTATCAAGACCAATATACACAAAGCCCTCCTAATTATTCAGAACAATCCATCCACCAGCACCCTACTACCACAAAAACCTGGCATTATGTACAGGAAAGCCCCCACCCTCCAAGATATACTAAACAGAAAAAAAAGTCTGTCAAAACACTCACAAATTTACCAAAACAAGGTACTTGGCCTTGTAAAAAAAAAAAAGCAGATGCTTAAAAAAAAAAAAAAAAAAAAAAAAAAAAAAAAAAAAATGCTTATCCTGTCCAATTATAAAAACTGGCAACATGTTCTCCAGTGTCAACACCCACTTAACACATAAAATCTAATCCTCATCAACATGAGCATCCAAAAATTGTATATATACCTGCTTCAATGCAATTTTTGTCCTGCTTTTTATGTAGTAAAATGTATTATGCCCTAAATCTCAGAATAACCACAGAGCATCCTGTTCAGAACCACAGCCCCCTCTTCCCATAGCAAGGCATGCTCAGTCATTTAATGATGTTTATCAAGTTCAAGTGATTGAACAACTTCCCGACACGGATTCAGGTTTGCAACTGAAGGTGAGAGAGTGTGCCTATATCTACATTCTCGAAGCCAACCGCCTTCCCCTTTCTTAGGGTCCTTTCCCCGAAACCAGACTGGTGAAGAGAGGACCCAATTCACTCCTCACAGACGAAGGGCGAGAGATCCCCAAAAATTTTACTTTTTGCGATTTTTTCATTTTTAGCGTGCACTGTACTCTCTATCCCACCTGTTTTTGATTACTATATATATGCACGCACACAAACACACACAAATTTTATAAACAGCAATAATTAAATTCCAGTTAAATAATATTAGATGTTATTTTTAATATGTAAAGGAAGGTTCATAAATTTGGTAAGTATTTGTTTTATTGCCTCTAATGAAATAATATATATTTTGACAACTTAAAGATATACTTTACAGCAAATATTTCTTTACTTTCTGCTGGATTAATATGTCTCCCTCCCCAAATCTGAGCAGCATATTATGAAGTACAATTTAAGATGTTCAAATTTGATGTTCAAATTTGCAGTATCTTTAATATGAAGAATTTTAACTAATTGAACTAAACAACTTACTCATTTAAAATTGAATTAAAATTTAAAAAAGAAATTAAAATCCATTGTATAATAAATAAATAAAAGACAAGTATTATGGCTTTTTCTTTTTAAAAAAATTAATATTTTGTGTTTTAGAATTTAAAAAAAAAATCTAAATAGATTCATAAATAATTATTCCGGGTTTGGCCACGTAGTAGTAATATATAGATTGTTATTAATCTCAGATATAACGAGCTCCATCTGCTAGGAACTAATTAAAAATGATGTTAAATAAGAACAGCAAAGGTAGAATAAATGTTCTTACATAATTAATTAAATAAACAAATACTAATAGCATTCAAATTAAGGTTATTTAATTTTATCTCTAATAGTGTAATATGCTGCTCAGATTTGGGGAGGGAACATATTAATCCAGCAGAAAGCAAAGAAATTTTGCTGTAAATTATCTTTAAGTTGTCAAAATATATATTATTTCATTAATAACAATGATTCATATTTTACATTATTATTATAATAGTACATATTTATTATATACTATGAGAGCACATTGCAAGATGCACGCTGTGCAGGATGTAATTTCTAAATAAATATTTATAAAAAAAAAATAGCAATGAAACAAATGCTTACAAAATTTATGAACCTTCCTTAACATACATTTAAAATACATATAAAAATAACATCTAATATTTATTAACAGGAATTTAATTATTGCTGTTTAAAAAATTAGTGTGGTGTGTGTGTGTATAGTAATCAAGAACAGGTGGGATAGAGTCCAATGCACACACAAATTAAGAAAAAATCACAAGGAGTAAAATTTTCGGGGATCTCTTGCTCTTCGCCAGTAAGGAGTGAAGAGATACTAGTAGTAGTAGTACTGAAGTAGTCCAAGATATCAAAGTATATATTGATGAAGCTGAACGTCAGCTAAGTGACAGAACCACATATATTCCACTCTCAGAAGACCCCATTTCGGAATTTTCAAAGGGAATCCAAGAATATCTGACTATTAACGAAAGAAGGGCTTACAGACAGTGACATCAAAGAACTCTGTCCCCCCCAACCTGTAATTTCCCATTTATACTTATTACCAAAAATACATAAGCCCGGAAATCCCTGGAGACCGAATGTGTAGGATCCCAGGTATAGGATCCTCATGAGAAAGAACCTCTTCCTTTGTTGAATATCATATCACCTGCAACCACTATCCTCTGCCCTTCCTTCATATATTAAAGACACCTTCCATTTTTTGGAAGTTTTGAATGATTTGTCCTTGCTCCCTTCAAAGTCAATTTATTAATTACCATAGATGTCACTTTGTTATACACATCAATTCCCACTCCCAAAGGGTCTCTTGATCAGCGGCCCCCACTCAGTGCCCCCTCTACTGGGTTTCTAATTGGTCTTACAAAACCAGTCTTGACCAAAAACGTTTTCACCTTTGATGGTGATACTTATAACAAATTGGAGGTACAGCGATGGGTACTAAAATGGCACCTCCTTATGCCAGTATATACATGGACCAATGTGAACAAATGTTTCTGACCTCCCGCCCTTTGCAACCCCTCGCCTGGAAAAGATAACTGGATGATATTTTTATGANATTTATATTAATTATATTATTATAAAATGTTTTATACAGGAAACATGGAAGTGTACATGGGGACTCAACCTTCAGGTCGACATCAATGTTCAAAAAGCCAAAAGATATTGTCCACAGTCTTGGAGAACCAGTTGTAACCCATAACCGAAAATTGACCCCTGATAATAGGTATTTAAGTGTTGAGTTAGCTAAGAGTCTTTCAGCAAAAAAAAAAAAAAAACATTCCTAGGCGCCCTAAGAAAAAACAAATCGGCTATCCCTTCAGAATTTTTGCCAAATAATTCAAAGAAGGTAGGCAGAATAAGAATAAGTTAAAGGAATTTGGTTTCTAAAAATAGATGATAAAGGTTTCTTATACAAAAAAAAAAAAGAATATGTAGTATTGATTTCAACCATGCACAACAACAATGAAATCGACAAAGAAACTAAGAAACCAGAAATAATTCTGGATTACAATAGGACCAAAGGAGTTGACAGAGTGGATAAATTATGCTCTAGCTACTCAGTCAAAAGAAAAACAAAAAGATGGCCAATGGTAATTGTAACCATTTGTAAACATGCTTTTTACATGTTTTGTAGTTTTCGATTTTCTTCTATGTTCAGTGCTTGTGTGTGGGAAACATACCAAAATAATATGTGAGGTAAGTGTTAGGGAAGGCAGTTTATAATATATTTTTTGTAAGAATAAATAATAATAATGTAAATAATAAATGAGTTTTATTGGCTCATATCTGTTTAATACATAGTATGTAGTATTTCATTTGGTACTGAAACATTTTATTAGTAATAGCATTATTTTTTTTCTTTTTGTGGACCAAGTATTAGTTTAAGTTCAATTATAATTTTTTATAATTAGCATTATTATTTATTTTTGGGTGTGACAAAAGAGTTAACAATATACCTACTTTAAATAAAAATATTACCCACAAACCTTTTGAATCTGTAAAAATTTATTGTATTAACTGTAAATGTTATACACATTTCATTGGTGTTAAATTTCATTCACATTTCATTGTCTTATTTTAAATAAATTCGTAAAAGTCATAAGTTCTTTTCAAAGTAAAATGTGTGTCTTTTGTGAATGATGTTATGTGAGGGCAGTTTTTATTTGTTTTTGTTATTATTATGTAATTTTTGTGATTCTTGATTCTACCTGAAATAGGGTTTTTGGTTTGGTCAATGTATAAACCATGGCAATTAGGAGTTGAACAAGGAATTTAGTAGACAACATTGGTACTGTTATGAAGAATGATGAAGTCATTGAGGTGGTTAAAAATAGATTCCTGTTTGTTTGTGGAAAAAGCAAGCTTAAGGTTAGGAAAAGCTTTTCTAAGGGATTTCTTATTTTTTTCTGAAAGTTTGGGAATATTAAAGAGAGAGCGAAAAGTAAGGCCATTGTTTTGGGAGAGGGAAATTTTTTGGGAAGTTTTTTTGTTTTCAACAGCCCTAAAGATGGCCTACATTTGGTAAGCCAAAATGTTGGCAGATAATAGAAAATACACTTTTTAAATTTTTTTTTTTTTTTTTTTTTTATCAACCTGGCCCAAACCCCAACAAATTCTTCACGAATCATGTCATATAACCTTTCCACTCTGCAACTCTACCTGTCCTACTGCTGAACTGAACAATCTAATCCAAGACTCACCTGGGGTTCTCAAATTCAGCAAAATTAAATGAAACTGAGAGATGACAAGACTTCTATCGTCACAGATTGACAAATGCTCAATGTTAACCCTCCAAAATAAACAACTTATTTACTTTAACTGATATGGACATATGGTACAGAAGTCTGGAGGAGAGACAAACCCTAACACATGCATAGATGACTCTAATCCATAAATTTCATAAAAATTCTAAAAGTAATGGTTCTCCCTAACATCTCTAACTAACCATACAATCCATCATCAATTTGATATCCATCTTGTCCCAATCTTCTTTCAAATCTGCTACCAATCTTTCCATTCCAATGATTAAAAACATTTTATAGAAATTGTGGTAAGTTACTTTTATGAAAGGAAGCAAAGAGATATTTCCTATCTCTTTCCCGGCAAAGAGATATTTCCCCTTTCCGGGAAGGGAATAAGCGGTCAGTGCAAAATTCATAAATATCTTCCTTATTACCCATTATTATTATTTTTTTTATCTAAAAATGCTAAAATATTATTAAAATTTTGATTACCACATATTTTAATCAAAAACCCTATCTGGTTTTTTCAACCAAAAAATGTGATAGTAAGAACATATTTTTCTTACAGAACTGTAAAATAATACGATATAAAATAATATCAAAACTAAGTATTTGACGACTATATTCTCCTTAACTGTTATAAAACTTTTATATTTATTTTTCTTTAAATAAGATTGGGAACTTGTTATTAAGTTTCTTTAATAAACTATAATTAAACTGTAATTGGAAGAGAAGGTTGATTTTTTGAAGGAAGTATCAGTACTTGTTATTCAGATAACAATGAGTATACTTACTTTTAAGAGTTTGTACTCTCGTGAATCTTGGAATGTTGGATATAAGTCTACATAACGCTCCATAGCTTGCTGAGCATTAAGAACATCAACACAGAAATGGCACAGAGCTGCCCTAAAAAAGTATTCCTTGGCACTGTACTTTAACAGTGAGCTGTCCAATGATGACGAGGCCACCTGGAAATTATATTTGATTTATTGTTGGAATTTTAGGCTTGATACTCAATTACAGCACAGAAAACAACAAATACTATTTCATAAAGTAAATTTTGAGCAAAGTTATGGAACTTAAATTTTTTTAACAAATTAAGAAAGTACCTAGCTATTAAAGTTGTTCTCATGTCAGAATTTTTGAATACTTTCTCAAATTTTTAATGGACACCAAAATTGTACACACAGATACATTTATACTATTTATCTATGTGAACAGTCTAATGAGTGATAAATAAAAAGTGTGTTATACAAAACTTCTTAAACTTAGCAGATTTATCGTGTTTCATTAAAGTTAGGCACAGAATAAATTATTAGTTTAAGATGTTCACTTAGGCTTCCACAGTCTCCAGGAATATTCATAAATATTTCTTCCGGGCTTGACCATGTAGTAAAGTTTCTTTTTGCCAAACTTTCACACATCATGAGATGGCTTCTTTAAGGCTGAAAGTAGAACAAGAGTGACTCCAGGTCCAGGTGGCTTTTATACCTACCTAAGACCAAACCTTAATCTAAGTCTGCCTTCCCATTGGTTGGCTCTCATCTGTTCCTTTCCAGAGGTGTCTGTCTGGCTCCTGTTATCAATGGTAGCTACTTTCATTTTCTTGACTGATAATACAGGTCAGATAAGATTGGTTTCCAATTTTGACTTAATGTCTATTATTCTTCCCTATTAATGTTATTTGGAATTTTTATTATTTCTATGGCTTCCCTGATTGTTCTGCAGTGGTAGGTAATATTCTCTTTAGCTAGGATAGTGGCATTCTCAAACTTTATTTGATGGGTGGTGTCAATAAAATGCTCTGCTAATGCCAACTCCCCTATGCTTTATGTTGGAAATCAGAATTTGTTAATTTGAACCTTGTTAGTTAAATTCTTAAATACCTTTCTCATAAAAATTATAAGGAACATCAATATAAGAAAATTATTTTTATTACTGTGACATCAGCAGGTTTTATTATTAACTTAGAACAACAAAGATATTAACAATTTTTTAATTTTTCTCACTTTAAACCCTGCTTTTCCTCCCACCTTAACTGATTTTAGCCACAAGAGATCTCAATTAACAATTAGTTCAATAATGATTGAAAAATAGGATTTAGAGAGAAACCAGAATTTACTAACAATTTTACAGCTATTTGGTCTAGTCATTCCAGAAGTAACAATTATTAAGGATGAAATAAGATATTAACAAATTATAGATTAGGCACCCTCTAAACACCCCTTTCACCTCAACCAATCTCAGGCATTAAAGGTCTAATAAATGATTTACAGAAATAAGGTAATGAACGAATTTGTATTCTTAATTTTATGAGTTGTTGACACTTGAGTAGAACTGACATGTGTGAGTACTTGCAAGCAAGTGTGTATGTGTGTGCTCGCTCACAAGTGCATGCAGGCTTTACATACTCACTTCCTCCCTATACTCTACTAATAATAAAATATATATTTGATTTTATGTTTAAGTTATAAAACAAAGAAAAGAGAATAAAGAAAGGACTTTGAACAGACAGAAAGCAAATGTTCCCAATAAGATTTCTTACTACAATTATCAACAGCAAGACAAAATTCTGAATTGAATAAAGCTCATACAGAATCAAAGAGGTAAAGGAATAAAATTCTTCAAAAGTACAAAAATCAGAATAAAAAAGTTGAGGAATATTAACTCGAAATGTCAAATCTTAAATATGAAATGAGAGACTTGCCAGTAGTATTTGCATGGCAAGGATAGGGAAAACCATTGAGCCTAATGATATTTAATTAATGACCAAATCAATGAACAAAGCCCATAAATTAGTTCCTGAACAATTTGAGTAGCAAAGTACTAATCAAATTTCAGAGATCTCAGATTACTTTAATGTACATACATATGCCAGTGATTAGGAATTTTTTGCCAGCCACAGCTTAACTTTTGTTGCCAACAAAGCTTGGTATGTGAAGTTAAAAAAGAGGCTTTGTTTTATTAATTTATTTATGAAGAAATCAAATCAATAGAAGAATGATTTTAGAAATTGAACCATTAAGAAAAAAGGATATCACTGAGCATGTAAAGAAACATGATTTTTAGGATATAACTTTATTAGGCTATTCAGAAGCAGCATAGTGCTAAAATTCTAAAATGGGAATCTTGAGTGACTATACTACAGGCATAACAAATTTCACCTTGATTCATTGAGTTATTTGGTCACAATTCTGTTCAAATATGGAAGGACCAATTTCTGAAGAATGCATACCTTGTATAAAGGGAATCTCAAAATATATTACGATGATAAATATTTGAAAGAATTGTTTAATCATTTTAGTTTCTTAACTTTATTATGAAGCAGGGAAAGTAAAAATTGAGAGCCAATAAGAGCCTTCACCTTCATTGAAGGAGTGGAACAAGGAATTTTGTTTTGAATTGATCAATTATACATATTTAGTACATTTTAAAGAGATTAAAAAAAACTCTGAATAAATGAATTTTAATTTAATATTGACTAATCTTTTGTAAAACTGAGGACTAAACAATTAACTATATTGTGAACAACTTATCATTATCAGTTATTCAACATTTAATAGAATTTTTTATTTATTCAACATTAATAAAACTTTTTATTTACAAGATTCTAACCCTTTGATTAAGTGAAAGAAGCAGGCACTGCCCAAAATAAAAATGATGCAATCAATGATCACTCAACTAATTAAAATATGAAGGCTAAATATATTGTAAGATTCAATTATTCTTCTAAAAAATATTTATTTTTAAATTATATGACAAGTATAATGGTTAAGTGGCACAAAATGTATAAGTGAAGCATTGCTATCTTACCAGTGGAAAAATTAATTCTTTAGGACAAGTAATTAATTAAGTTACATTAAAAATAAAATGTTTAAAAGAAGGAACTTAACAGTAGAGTTATTGAAGGTTCATCAGATATCAGTAGTTAGAAGTAAGAAGGAATATTCTTTATTACAGTTTCAAATTTGAGCTTTATTAACACATAAGTTTGTGGTACCCAACAACTTAAAAGTATTTGATAATGAATAAGATACTGAATTAAGTATTACAATAAATTTTCATCACAGAATGACTTTGTATCTCTATGAGTGTGGATTTTTTAAAGTAATTCTTTCCAATAGTTTTGAATCTGTTAAAACAGGCTTTGAAATCTCAACCTACAATATCATGAGCACACAAAAAAAAAAAAAAAAAAAAAAAAAAAAAAAAAAAAAAAAAAAAAAATTATTTCTTTAAACTCATGATGATAATTGTGGTTAAGTAATCCCACATTTCATTATTTATTTGAATCGTACAGTGAGCTAGGAAAAGAAAAGAAAAAAAAAATGATTAAAAAGACTAAAAAACTATCTGGAATTAATATAAAAAATTAGGTCACTTACCTGTTCATAGATTTGAATTGCCTTATCATAATTCTCTAATTGGGCTGCATACTGAGCAACCTTCAGCATACATTTATTAGCAGCGGAGTTACTTTCTTCTCCTTTAAAGTAATCAGCAGCCTGTTCATAATGCTGAATAGCTCGTTCTAAGTCAACAGCTTCAGTTTCATACATCTCAGCAATTGTTTGATGATGCTTTGCAGCCATCGTGAATCTTCCCATATCAGTATAAATTTCAATAGCTTTCAGCAAGCAATTAACACCCTCTTGAAATTCGATATAATTAGTGTCTAATTGAATTAAAGTAGAACATGCAAATATATACAATCAAATTTAATATAAACCAAATTTTACCATTTGGATCAGACTTCTTGTAACAATTAGCCGCATCCACAAAGTTAGTGGCAGCATCATGTCGACTCCCAAGTTTAGAGTAAAGATTTGCTGCTTCACAGAAAGCATTGCCTGCATTGGCCCATTTTTTTGCCATTTTAAACATATTGGCAGCTCTCTGATAACATTCAATAGCTTCTTCCACTTTAGATGAACCTCCACTACATAAAGGAATAAAAAGTAATGTTTAAAATAACACTAATAACAAAATCCAGAATATAAGTTTTCAAGATTATAATAATAAATAAAGAAGCTCTTATCAATGAATTAAAACGGCTTACCCAAATAATGATCCGAAAAAGCTTTTGTTAGAAGATAATTTTTTTTCGGCTTCAGCCAAAAATTGCATCGCTTTTTGCTCGTTATCAGCCATACTTTAAATTAATAATATGCAATTTAGTTTAAGTTGTCTATTATCTCCTACAACTCTTGATCTCTATTGACAAAATGTTTACAACACAGGTCGAAAGATGGCAAAATTATCGGAGAAGTTAACACGCAGGCGCGAGAGTCAATATATTTTAAAAAGAAATTTCACTACCTTAAAAATTATTATACTTATATAATTTCATTTAGTAGGATAGCTTTATAACTAATGAAAAAAATAGCAGAAATATAAACCAAACTTAACAGTAATTAGCTGGGAGGTTATGAATCTTTTAATTACTGAAACCATTCACTTCCTGTGACTGTCTCAATCACAGCTTCGAATAGTGATGGTGATTCTTGGTTCCTGTCAAAGGTGCCTGTTCTCTTGTTGTTACTGCTACTATCGTAACTTGTACAACTAAACAAAAATGACGTGGTTGAAAGTGTGATAAAACTAAATTGTATTTAAATGTGTTTTTGGTTCTCAATTGTAATGTAATTCGGACCATTTTATATTAAATTTCACTATGTCATTTTTTAACGACAACGCTGTACCAAAAGGCCCTCCTGACTTGTGTTTTGATACAAGTTCGTTTGTAAAAGTGAGTTTAATGAATTTTGTTATTTTTTTAAAATTTGCTAATGTGCTATTGTATTCTTAATTTCATGATAATTTTTCTACTAAATACCTTATTTACAAAAATGAAATTTTACAGAATATCATATTCTATTTCTCATAGGCTATGTTATGTTTCTTAGTATTTTATTATATTTCTTGTATATTATATTTTTATATTTTAGGATGAATTTTCAGTTGATCATTTTCTTCAAGATCATCGTAATAAAGCAACACTTGAAACTATGAGAGATGATTTAGGAATATATTTGAAAGTTCTTCGTTCAGCTATGATAGATCTTATAAATAAAGATTATGCAGATTTTGTAAATCTTTCAAGTAATTTAATTGGATTAGACAAAGCTATTAATGACTTACAAATGCCACTTGGCCAACTGAGAGAAGAGTTGTTTGTAAGTAAAGATGCATATGCAAATTTGTTGGTTCCTTGTCATGGTGATTTGTCTCTTGTATGTTCAATATCAAGTATTTTCTATTTTAGGAAGTTCGGCAAAACTTGGATGGAGCTGCAACTGATATTTCAAGTCAGTTATCCTTTAAACGAGAGTTGAGGGATCATAAGCGTAGTTTGAGAAGCCTTAATAGAGTTCAGACTTCATTGAAAAAATTGAAGTGTCTGTTGAATTTTACTGAAAACAATGGAATATTGGATATGCAAGTTTTGGAACGCATAGTATCTGAATACACTCAAGTTCAATTTCATCTACCAAGGTGTAAGAGTCACTTGTCCGAAAATGAATATAAAGTGAGTTTTTCTGGATATTCATAATTTTTTTAGAAGTTAAAAAATAATCAAACTTCTTAACTTCTTTTTTTTTTTTTAATACACAAAAGTGTAGTCTATGCCAGAGTTGTTATCCATTTTGTTAAGTCAAAATAATCTGCCTTTTAGCTGCTTTTTTTTTTTCCACTTTTTCTTCCTCATTGATGGGTTGCCCTTCCTGCTTGCAAATTCATTTATAGAGGTTCTCTCTGCCTCCCCACCTCGAAAAATGCATGTATTAATAAAACCCAAATTCACAGATTTCACTCACGTTATAGTGTCATACAATTTACCCTTGTTATAATAACAAATAAAACAATAGATCATTGCTGTGGTCTACATTCCTGATGTCCTCATTTGTTTTTCAAAATTCCTAAATGATTAAGTGTCATAATAATTAGTGCAGAATAATATGTACTATGTGTAACTACAATAAAATTAAAATATATTTTATTATTATCNTAGGATTTTTTATTATTATCATATAATACATTTTAATATATAATAATAAAAACCTATTTTGTTAATCATAATAGGTTTTAAAAAGGCCTATATATTATTATTGAGTATTGAAACATTCATTGGTGATAACCAGGTTTGAGTATAATCAAAGCTTAAGGTGTACAGGTTGTTTATAAAAAATTAAATATTTAAGTTTCTAGTTCGTTCATAGCATAAGTTTTGTGCTGGCCCTCTTATTTTTAGAAACCATATCTGATAATAAGGCTTTCTATTGCAAAGTGTTTAATGATGGGAGTTGAACTAGTTCATAGTTGAAAATGGATGAAGAAGACAAACATTTATAATTGTCTTATAGTTGCGAAAAAGTTTCAAAACATAGTGGGTGCCAAATGTAATTTTCTAATGTTTGTTTACTGTAATATATTTTTATGAAAATACTTCTTTAGAAGTAATTAACTATTCACTAATTGTAGATATATTAGTAATTTAAACAATTAATGCGAGGGAATAGAATAAAAAATCTATCCATTCCAGCTGGGGATCGAACCTGGATCTTCTGCTTTCCGTGCACAAATGCTACCATTACACCACCGGAACAAGCCAGATAACCTATTAAACTCCCAGCATACTAGCGAGAGTCTAAACCTCAGAGAAAGACAAATATGCCGTCTTATACTCGAAGGAGCTGACATTGTCTTGCTATTTATCAACTCTCGTTATTTACTTTTTATTTTCATTTATAAATATTAATTTTGTAGTGGTTTATTACCCCAGGTAAATTTTAAACAATTAACGCGAGGGAATAGAATAAAAAATCTATCTGACATCTGGATCCAGCGGGAGATTAAGGTTCGATGCCTGGCTTGGATGGACAGATTTTTTATTCTATTCCCTCGCATTAATTGTTTAAAATTTACGTGGGATAATAAACAAAATTAATATTTATTAGTAATTTAAGAATTTACTAATGTAATCCCAGTGGTTGAGTGCTTTCCCTCTCTTCATTCCCAGCCAGCTCAGAGTAAATTTTCATAGCTTTTATGGTGAATGTTCTCTCCATAATTAATTTTTGTTATTTACTCCTATATCCTCCATCTTTGTTGAAACTTAGAAAATCAATTTTTCTTTTTGTTTAATTTTGGTTTCATGTTTTTAATCTCTGAAATGACATAACGTATTCATGGAATTATCACCTGAATAGGTTATGAGATCCTGAGGAATCCTGGGAAAAATGAATATAATTAAGAAATGCTTGAAAAGGGTCATTATTTCTCCTAGCTTTTAGTGCCTTCTATTGAGGATAAATGTAAAATAATTCATGTGATGTCATATTTTTGTCATTAAAGTACTTCTGTGGGAGACTAGAAAACAGGAAATCCTGTTGTAGTTGTTGTTATAATGACGGAAGTGTATGGCCGATGTAATAAAAATAAAGTGCTGAGATGGCTGGTGGAAGGGGGGGGGGTATAAGAGGAGTTAGGTACAAATGGAGAGTAGCCTGCATCAAAGGGGCAATACCTGAGAAAAAGGAAGGAATTATTACGAGTAGCTTAAGAAACTAGGAAGCAAGTTAGACTGGATTATTTAGGCAGGAGGAGGAGGGCTAATGGTTTTTTTTTTTTTTTTTTAAATATATATATAGAAATAGAATGTTGAAAATGTTTCAATAACTTGTCAGTCTGTCGTTAACTGGATTGTGTTGTAAGTTTATGTGGATGGTTTCAGATAATAGGCGTTTGTATTCATAGGGTTCAGTGGAAAGAATGGTAATTTACCAAAGTCGAATGTGTGTCATTCATGAATGACGGTGTTTTGTGAGGGCAGTTTTTATTTGATGTAATTTATGTAATTGTTGATTCTATGGGAAATAGGGTTTTTGTTTTACCCAATGTCCGGCTCTCTCTTTTACCAATGTAATTACTATAACCAGATTAATGGTCTGGCCATGGGAAATAACCTTGCTCCCAACATTTCCAATGTTACCTTTAATGGCCTCCTAGACACTATCTTTCCATCCTTTCGAATAGCCTTCCTCGTCCATCTAAAAAATTTCTCCTAATTTCCTAAACCTACCTCTTAGTCATGATCATCATGAGCATTTGATCCAGGTGGCACAAAGTCCCCTCTCGCCTTCATGATAGGTAGGAGTGGTGAATTTTTCTACACATTTGTCATTGTTTTTCCATAGCATTTGTTATCACATTACTTATAGTTACAGCTATTTTATGTAATAATAATGTACTTAATTTAATTTTTTTCTTATGATATATTATTTCAACAGCACTAAAGATGGCTTACTATGTAAACCAAAACGTAAAATTTTTTTTTAAAACTTCATTAAACTATTATAAACATATGAGATTGTTGTCTCTTAGGATTGAGGATTGAGGAATGCTATTGAGAATGCTAATGCTATTGAGGATTTGCTATTGCTATTGAGGAATGCTATTGCTATTGAGGAATGCTATTGAGGATGGGGATGGGAATGCTATTGCTATTGAGGATTGGGGAGGATTCAGGATTGCTATTGAGTATGCTATTGCTATTGAGGAATGCTATTGAGGATGGGAATGCTTTTGAGGATTTGAGGAATTACCTTATAAGAGTTACATATTATCAGTTAAAACACCTGTAACTACGAGAAAATTACACTTATCTACTTGGGGTTCTCTTGTCAAATCATGTGTTAAAATTTGTTTTATTTAACTCAATTTTTTGAAGTTTCTGATAACACTTATGGATATTTTTATAGATTTAAAATTTTTGTTAGAAAATTAGTTTTTATTTAATATCTTTCTTACTAATTATTATAAAGTATTTTTTCTCACTAAGAGTGTTGTAGGAGAAGCTAGTGAATCCACTGGTTCACCAGACTGAGTAACCATTGATACTCTTGTCTAATTAAGTTTTATTTTACTTCATTTTTTGTTAAAAATAACTTTTTATTTTTTTATATATATAACTCTGAACACATTTATTTTTCTCTGTTTTCAGTCATTTGAATGAATGTACTTAAATAAATATCGTATTCATTTTAAAATAAATTTTTTTCCCCAGAATTTTGAAAGAGTCGGTGTTACTCTTATACATCATGTCAATAAGCTATTCCTTGAGAATGTTTCCCTTGGAGAAAAAGGCAAAACTAATTTGCAAAGAATATTGACTCTCTATCAAATATTGGACAAACTTCATGTCCCAGAAGGGTAAGAAAGCTTTCCTACCAATATATTTTTACTAAAGGCAGACAGTTAAAATGAAATAAGAAAAAAATTAAATAAATGATTATTAGTAACTCTCATTTATTAAATGCACTTAAAATATTACTCAGTTATTCATAAATACTTCTTCCAGGCTTGACCATGTAAAAAAATTAATTTTTGCATAGTTTACGCACATCATGTGATGGCTTCTTCAAGGTTAAAAGTTTTTTTTTTTTTTTAACTTTTATTTATTTATTACATTCTGTTAAATTAAAACATTTTGTAATTTGATCACCACAATGAATTAGAGAAAAAAAAAATGACATACAATATCAATCACATGAGGAGAGAAGGTGACCAATGACACCACTCTCAATTTATTTACAGATTATGTCCCCAGGAGGTCACGGGGCCATCTTCTTTTTAGTCGTCGGGGTGGATCATAGGGTTTGGAGTCCGATGACAGGGACTGGGCATATGGATTAGGGCGAAATTGGAGTTTACAGTGGAGGAGCGTGAAGCGAGTGGAGATGAAGTCTTGGACGAATGGGATATTATAATCTTGATGTAGGGTAGAGTTCGAGACGTAGTATGGAGCATTTGCAATAACTCTTAGGATTTTGGATTGGAAGGATTGAATACGTTGGATGTTGGAAGGCTTAGCGGCACCCCAGAGTTCTGCACCGTATGTCCAGATCGGTCGTATTAGTGTTTTATATAGAGTCAGTTTATTCTCTGTTGTGAGCTGTGAACGCCTGTTTATTAGTCTGTATAAGAGTCCGTAGCGCCTGTTGAGTTCTTGTCGTTTGATTTTTATATGTTGGCTCCAATTAAGTCGTGAGTCAAGGTGGAACCCAAGGTAACGGACTGAATCAAGGAGGGGTATAGGTATACTATTAAATGTGACATTAGAGGGGGAATCTTTTCTTAGTTGAAAATTTACCTGTACGCATTTGGACTCATTTATCTTAATTCTCCATTTGCTACACCAGTGCTGAATGGCATCTAGGTGGTTTTGTAGAATATTGTAAGCGGTTTTAGGATTAGGATGGGAAGTGAGGATCGCTTTGTCATCTGCAAATAGGGCCAGTAGGGTATTAGGATGGGTGGGGATTTCCGCTGTGTAAAGGGTGAAAAGGATAGGTCCAAGCACACTGCCCTGTGGAACGCCCGCTTTCACAGGGAATTGTTCGGAGTAATCTGATCCTTGCCGGACCCTAAAGAATCGGTTAGAGAGATAAGATTTAAGGATTAGATATATGGTACTTGGGAATATGGACTTGAGCTTATATAATAGTCCAGAATGCCATACTCGGTCAAATGCTTGAGTGACGTCCAAGAATGCACCAGGACAGAATTCTTTTCGCTCAAGGGAAGAGGAAATGTAGTCTACAACGCGAAACACCTGCTGGACGGTAGAATGCTGGGAACGGAAGCCAAACTGATGATTGGGAAGGATATTTGAGGAATTTATGATAGGCATCATTCGTTTTAGAAGAACTTTCTCAAATACCTTGGACATTAAAGGAAGAAGGCTGATTGGTCGATAGGATGATGTATTGTGAGCAGGTTTACCGGGTTTGGGAAACAGGATTATTTCAGAGAATTTCCAGAGAAGTGGAAAGTGTGTGGTTCGAAGGACACTATTATAGAGGTATGTCAGGAAAATGATTGCTTTTTGGGGTAGGTTTCTAAGTATTAATCCGGTGATTAAATCATAGCCGGGTGCTTTGCGTTTAGGCAGATGGTTAATAATATACTTGACCTCAGATGGTGTTACTGCCCTAATCGGCAAGGACATTGGTAATGGTGTGTCCAGTGAATCCTCAACCTCTGCATTATTGGACAAACTGTTAGGATCTGGATGAGGAGTAAATGTTTCTCTTAGATGTCGAGCAAACATTTGGGCCTTGTCTTTGTCGGAAGAGGCCCAGGAGCCATCTTCTCGACGCAAGGGGGTGGAAGGTTCATGGTGTTTCAGAATTCTGCGAGTTGCAGTCCAGAGGGATTTGTCTCCTACTGAGAGGCTTGACAGGTAGGCATTAAATGCCTTATTTCGTAAATCACCTAGTTTTTGTTTTACGAGACGGGATAGCTGGTTGAACTTCCTTCGATCTGAGGGATGCCTGAACCTGTGAAACAGGGCTCGAGCTTTACGCTTTGCCCGTATAAGGTTTTTAATTGAGTCGGGGATGGGCTCTGGTGAATATATAGTGGACTGGGTGCAGTTAGATTTTGAGTTTGCCTCCCAGAGACACTGCTGAATAGTGACAGTAAAGAACTGGACACTATCATCCAGCTCTTCAGGAGTTTTCAAGGAGACTCCGAGGTCAAGTGACTCTTCAAGTAGAGTTCTGAAAAATGGCCAGTCAATGGGACCATTTATTAGTGATGGTGGCAATTGTCTAGGGATGGGTGTGAGTGATAGTGTCAGGAGTACAGGGCTATGGTCAAAGGAAAGATCATTTAACATAGTTACGGAGTGGTGAAAAGGAATAAGATTTTCACAAATGAAAAAATCCAGGATATCAGGAAGACGGTTAGTATCAGTGGGCCAGTAGGTAGGGGAGAAATTGTTAGAGGAAATGACATTATATAGAGCGCGGCCACGGGAGTTGGTCGCTCTGGTGCCCCACTGAAGGTGTTTCGCATTATAGTCTCCGCCAGAGAGGAAACGGGGACCTAAGGATTTAAAGTGCTCTTGGAATTGGCTTGAGGTAGCAGGTTTGTTTGGTGGACAATACACTGCGGAAAGGGTAATTGGAGAAGTGGTAGTATGGATAGACACTGAAGTGGATTGGAAGTCTGTAGGAGTGGAAGGTATCAAATGATGAGTATGGAAAGTGCGAATGAGGAGCGCAGTTCCACCATGAGCCCGTCCGTCTGGGTGATCAGTTCGGTAAATTGTGTAGCCTGGTATGTAGAGCTTCTTATTTTTAGTTAGTTGTGTTTCAGTAAGTAATAGTACATCTATCCCTTTATCTTCTAGTATCAGTTTGAGTTCGTTTGTGTGTGTTTGGATGCCGTTAGCATTCCAAAGGAGGACGGAGAAGGAATTAGAATTGGAAGGACTCATTTTAAGATAGATGAGGAAGTCAATTTATCCAGTACTGTTGTCAGTTGTCAGTAGGGTTATAAGAGGGGTGAGGAGGGCGCGGAAATCGGAGAAGAAGGAATGGAGCATGGCTTGGAGATCAAAGGAAGCTGGTGATGGAGGAACATGGGAAAGGTTAAAAGTAGAATTAATTTTACAGAAGCCATCGAGGTTATTCTACTTTCAACCTTTTTTTTTTCTTGAAAATTTTATAAAGTTTCATGAAGTAATTTTTTACAAGAAATTTTAAAATCTACAAAAGATACTAAACCTTAAAGACAGCAAATATCAAATTCCTTCATGAAATTATTATGTTAATATATTAAATGTGTGAAACTCATCATTTAGCCTTTCCTCCTTTTCTTTCTTCTTTATCTTATTTTTTAATCAACACTCACATATCTAATTAATTATATAACATATCTGTTATCTTCAGAGTAAGACGAATTTATCAAACGAGTATTAAAGTTTCAATGGAAAGTTTTTCACAGTGAAGAGTATTAGTAGAGAATTGTTGGGGTTTGATTAAGGTTGATACAAAAATAAATACAATTAAGAAAAAAAATGTTTTTTTATTATTATCTACTCAAATTTTGGCTTACATTATAAGCCATCTTCAGGGCATTCAAGAAACCCTTCTTTATTGTCTATCTGGAACAAATCTTCATGACTGACTTGACAAATGACCAGCCAATTTTTTTCAATTTGTATTGTATTTCATTGCAAATAAAAAATTTTAACAACATATTTCTTGAATTGTAATAAAGTGCATCATAAAATACATGAGATTGCTTTCACATCAATTTTAATAATCTAAATACAAATTTTTGTCTTTGCTTGTATGACATTACCCCTTTATTTAAACATTTATCTTTCTTAACATAGCTGAATATAAATAAAATAATAGGCTTAATATAAGCAAAAATACTGTTACAACATCTCAGTATACTTATTATCACTTTTGTGTGTGTGAGCGCGCGTGTGTGTGTGTGTGTTTCAACCTCACAGTCATTAATGCCATTGTGATTTGATGGGTTCCATAAGTAAGAATGGCAGCAGCACTAGGCAGGGCGTGAGAGGAGACCAGGTACAAAACTGTGCCAAGCAGGTATTTCCAGCATCATGGGCCTAAATTAGCCTAATCCCCTCACTTCAATACGCACCCCTCTGACTCCACCCCCAACCTCCTACACTCCCATGAACTAATGAATTATGGGGATTTAGTTCGAAATCTTTAATTTAATTATTAAATGGCATGGAATATTTTTGCAGCTTTTTAAAACAGAGTAGGTTGGTTGTTAATTGGGAATTGTTGACTAGGATTTCCTCCAAAGTTTCGACAATCTTGTAATTGTGAAGTATGGATTAATATGGAAGACAATCAGTTAGTATATGTTTTATGGTTATTTTTCTCCATACTTTCTACACATTGGAGGTATTTCTTTCTTCATGTGGTACATATGTGTCAGATTAGAGTGTCCGATCTGTAATCTAGTAAGCACAATCTCTTCCCATCTTTACCCTGGCATAGCTGTTTTCCAGCTCCAGGGGAGAGTTATGGATTTTATTTCTTGAGTTTGATGTCCAGCACAACTCTCCAATTATATTCCCATTTTATAAAGAATTTTTAAATCACGATGATAATTGTGGTAAATTAATCCCACATTTTATTATTAATTTATATCGCACCTGTAGCCAGAAAAAATCTCACTACCTGAACTGGGAATCGAACCCGGATCCCCCACTTTCCAGGCAGGTGTGCTAACCAACTGCACCACCAAGGTAGATGAGAATAATTTCTGGTTCCCCGCACTTCACTGAGTGTCCGCCAAGTATGACGAATATATCGTCTTGTACTTGGAGGAACTAAAATTGCTGTTTATTAGACTAGTTTGGCAAAGGGCTACAGTTTTTTTTCTGGCTCCCAGTGCGATTCAAATTAAGACTTTTTCTTTTATTAATGTCACAAAGTCAGGATTAGGAATCAAAGCACAGGGTAACCCTTCCGTTGTTGCTCTTTTTACAGTTCTGTCAGCTAATGCTGTGCCCCGGGATCCAGACATATGTGACTGTAATATTGTGTCTGTATAAATCATATATGGCTTCCAGTGTGTCTGTTGCAGTTGTATGTTTAATAAATAGATTTTTTATTGCGGCTAGAGATGAGGGAGAATCTGTGAGTATGGATATTTTATTATTATAAGGAACATGAATGCGAAGAGTTTTATTTATTGAAAGAAGTTCAGTCGAATGGTTAGAGCATTTAAAATTGAATGTAAATTTAAATTAAGAGTTGCCAACTACAAAGGCTGCTCTAACCCCATCTTTGGTTTTAGACCCATTAGTATAAATAAGTGATAAAGAGCCTTTTTCATATCTTATACTTTGATTTCTGAGTAGTATACTATTGGATTGATATCTTTCTTTGCGGATCCTGTTAGATTCAGGTTACGCTATGTAGTGGAAAAGGTCCGGGAATGTTTGGTAGATGGTATGTTCTTAGTTATTTTGTGGAATGGTATGTTGTAGTAATTGAGTAATTTGTAGATTCTTTGAGCGATTTAAATTATTATAAAGTGAGGTCAACTTAAATTGAAGTTTTGTAAATTAAATAGAGTAATTAGAGGGTATGTTGCTGAGGAGATAATTGATAAGACGTATTTAAGTGACAGTAGATCTTTTTTGAAGCTCAGTGGAGGTTCTCCGCTTTCTTCTGGCTTTAAACTGGGCTGGATTTAAAAGTTTCAGTAGCTATCTAGAGTCCTGTGTGATGATGTACTGTGTGTGCCAACACTGTGATCCCCTCTTATGATGAACTGTTAGAATTCGTAGAACATCAAATAAAAATTATGGAAATTTCATCAACTAACAGTCCTGCGAGCAACTCGACATCTTGTTATAAACGTTAATCTCATGGTGTTTCTAAGCTATGACTCATTGCAGCGAACAATGATAAAATGTATTTTACCATAAATGATAAAAAAAAGAGTCAATAGATATAACAAACAAAAATCACTATGTCATGCTACATGTCCCCCAGTTTTTATCAACAACATACCCATACCAATCTGACAAGGTCCAGTACTTAGGACTTACGCTAGACAGAAGGTTATCCTGGAAACCACACATAACAAAAATACGCATGTTACTTAATACCAGACTGAAATTACTAATTCCACAATAACTCAAAATTACAACTCTAACACTAACTAAACATATACACATACCTTCTAAAACCAATATGGAACTATGGCTTCCAGATATACAGAACTGCTAAATGGACAAACATAGATACAGTACAAAAATTTCAATCTAAAACACTATGTCTCTTTACTAAAGCACCTCCATATATCAGAAACCATACCCTACACACAGACCTACAAGTACCTACAGTAAATAACCATATAAAAAAACTGTATGCCAACTTTCACGATAAATTACACGCGCACCAAAACCCACTCGTTCACTTAATATTGACTACACACTTCCAGGATAACACACCAAGGAGGTTGAAAAGAACCTGGATGAGGAATCTCCTCCAACAATACATTCTTGCATACTTTCTTAATGCCAGGAGAAAACACTGCTGGATCCCTACTCTCCCTCAAGCCAACACTTACTAAATTGGACAGCCCATTGGCTGATTGTAATTATTTTATTGGTGCTAATAAATTAATTTAAGACAAAAAAAAGAAATAATATCATATCTGAAATAGGCTTTAAAACGTTATTGATATTTCCCTTGAGCACCCTAAATGTGAGGCAGCAGCTTTTAATATGAAAAAAATATATTTTAGGCTCATCATAGAATGGGGTTGCTCTGATAATTATTGCAATCATTGTCCCCCTTCACTTTTATTTTCTCTGCCCAGATGGTAACAAAAATATTGTGCAATGCTTAGCATAAATAGTCTCTTCAATTCTTGAATAATTTGCTGTGAAGTTTAAGAAAGCCTGTTGAATTTCCTTCTTCTTCTTTCTTCTTTTTGAATATCCTGTGCCTTTTTGAATTAGTTATTCTATTTTTGTTATATCTGAGACTTTTTCTTGAATAGTGATCCATTAAACACCAGCTAATGTGCAGAACTTGGAACAGATTTTTGACACTTCAATTTTCTGTAAAATTGTTGGCACTCATTGTCTCTCTAGAATCTTTCTATTTTCTAAAGCTCTTTATTTTCCCAATTCTTTTGTTTTGTTTTGAATATGCTTTTCATCTTTTCTGCACTGCCTAATAATTTCCTCTGTGGCTCAAGTACATTTTTTCTGAGTCATTGATTTGTAGGTCTTGTTCTTGTGGCAAATGCTCTGAATAATAATCTAGCAGGAACCAATTATTTCCAATAATTATAATTTTTTTTTGTTCATGGGGTTCAGTGTTAAGAATAGTAATGTTATCAAAGGCAAATATGTACCCTTCATGAATGACATGTTTTGTGAGGACCGTTTTTATTTGTTCTCCGTTGATATAATTTGATTTTACAAAAAATAGGGCTTTTAGTTTGCCCAATGTATAAACCATAGCAATTAGGAGTGGAACAAGGAATTTTGTATACAACATCGGTTCTTTTAGGAAGGGAGATAATTGATTTAAGTTTGATTTAGTGGAAAAAGTAAGCTTAAGGTTAAGGAAAGTTTTTCAGGAAGTTTAGAAGGGCTTTATTTGGGAAGTGGAAATGCAGAATATGTTCACAAGTTTTTAACGGTGTGCATCCCTATGGCTTCCATAAACTTTAGAGAGAAGGATGTCTGTCACACGTTTAATATTTTTGTTGTGGAATGTCTTGTCAGAGAGTGTGAGTGATCTGTAGATAAGATTTTTGGCCACGTTTATTGTTAGATGATGAGGGTGAGATGAGTTGAAGTGCAGGAAACAATCTGAGTAAGTGGTACTTAGTGAACCAATCAGTAGAAATAGAGCCATTGGTGTTACGGATAATACAGGTGTCAAGGAAGGGAAGTTGATAATCAGGCTCAAATTCAAAAATATTCAATATCATAGTTATCTTTGCCCATTTAAAGGAAGTAACCTTTGTCAACTTCCCTTTGCAATTTTGTCAGTCTTCTTAAATTTTATAATTGGATTATTTTTTATTTATATTTAATGTTTCAGATTATACAGGAAGAGAGTAGTATCTTATTTCATGGAGAATGTTATATCTGAAGAAACACTTAGGTCTACTGCAACTGGCTTACCTGGCCTTTATGAAAAAATACTTTCTTTTGTTGAAAATGAAATGAAAATTATTTCTGAAGTGGCTGCTTTACACAACAAGTAATTATCTTTTTTAGATTATTTAATACAGTTCCATTAAAATGAAAAATAATTTCAATTTTACAATCCTCTTTACTTTACCTTTAAAAATACTTAAATTTTTGAACTCACCACAAAGATTTTAGCCTCACATAGTTCCTAGTTTTTGTAACCATTAGCTTTGTTTATATTATATATATATATGTAGTNTATATATATATATTTATATAAACTCAATATATGCTTTACAGGCTAGTTTTCCTATAGGGAAATAAACCTGTTGATATTGTATTTACCGTTTCTTCTTTGGGTTGGACCGTGTCAAATTGTTGTTATTTGCCGAGCTTTCGGATTGGAATATCAACTTTCAACAATTTGACACGGTCCAACCCGGAAGAAGAAACGGTAAATACTTCTGACGACCGTCGAACCCTACGTGAACATCTGTTGATATTGGTAGCTAGGTGTGACTCTTGTTATTTATCACCTAATCTTGTGGATAGAAGCTAAAAATATGGACTTCTTAAAATGATATATTTATATTTCTCTGTACATGCTGCAGGGTCTGCCTTTTTTTAGAATAATGAAACAATTGTGTTTTTTGGTATGGACACAAACCATTAGGTGATAACAATATTCGATAGTAGATAGAAACAATATTCAATATTTAGGCTCTTCATGGCAAACTCTTGAATGAATTAATTTTCAGTTGAAATTGAATGAGGCAATGTTGGGAGGTTTGATAGGAAACCATAATTTATAATCCTAATATATTTGTTAGTATTTGAGTTATGAATAAATCTATAGAATGTAGGTGTGAAATGTAATTTTCTGTCATTTGAACTAATATTTGTTCTATTCCAATTAGATGGACTGGCTATTAAGTTGTATTAATTTTTACATTTCAGAAATTCAAATAAAAACAAGTGTGATTTTTTCCTAAGAAGCTTTTGGCCTGAAATAGAAGAAAGACTGGAAAATAACCTAACTTCTATTTTTGCACCTGGCGATCCAGATGTATTTTATCAGGTAATCACTGTTAATCCATTACTAAAAAAAAAAAAAAATAGCACCAAAATTAGTTGCTTTTTTCATTATTAGATAAATATTTTTTATCTATGTTTTCAGTATCATAAATAAAAAATATGAACTTAAATTTTAAAATATAAAATTTGGCTCTTCCATTGGACTAATGGAGTTAAAAAAAAAAAAAAATAGGCTATTTACACTATACTTACGGTCAGAAATATAGTGTAAATATTTACACTATAAAATATAGTAGAAATATAGTATAAATATTTACAAGTCATATTGATTTTATAACCAGTTGTTTTACATTTCAGAGATATGCAGAGACATTAATGTTTTTGGAAAATTTGTTAAGAAGAAATGGTTCTCAATCTGTTGAGGAACTACAAACTGACCCTCATTTTATCAGATTCATGGATAAGTGGGACCTACCAGTTTATTTTCAAATAAGGTTGGCTTCATATTTATTTTCTTCCATTTATAAATTTAAATTCATTTCCAATAATTAATTTTAAAACAGTGCAGTATTCTAGTACATTGAGTACTAAGGTAATGTAGATGTCTTACCCAATCTGATTATCCGCCCCTTTTAGTTTATTTTCTTTAGAAATAAATTATTTTAATTAATAAATATTTTGAAACATTTTTTTGGTTTAAAAAAGTCTGGTTACCACACACAGTTTATCATAAAAGACTACCAACATTTAACCAAAAGTTTTTTTATTATTAATTGGTGAATATTTTACCTTATCACTAGTGTTAAGATAATTATAATTACAGTTATAAATTATTTTTAAGATCAAAATCAAATCATTAAATACTAAAACACTTTATAAGTGCAGTAACCTCACAAAAAACAACTTAAAGTCAATTTAAAATTTAAATAATAAACCTAAAAGCTAAATTATATACACTCATCCTAAGCATAAGCTATTTAGATAAAATTGAAACAATATAATCACTTAACTAGGGAACAAGTTAAATAATGGAAGACCCAATTCAAATTACCATGCTTAGACATATCCAAAAATATTTTTATTCTGAAAATTATATACAGCTTTAAACATATGGATATTAAGTCTTGTTTACNAAATAAAAATAACAATAAAATAAATAAGTGAACATCATTGTGCAGGGAGAAAGAGCCCAATCCTCCGCTCCTAAAGGGATAAAATTACTAAAAATTTTATAATTTAGTGGTGTTTTTAAGAATTGCATAGTTTTGGTCATCAGGATTATAATGATTGAAGGGAAGGGATTAATAATCTAATACATATTGAGGAAGAAAATATAATTGGTGATTAAAAGGCATAAAGAGTTATTTATTAGGTTTATTCAAGGTTCAGAACAAACCCATATGTATGCCTATTATAATATTAGCAGTGTTGGTGCTAAATAATGAATTAAATGAAAATTTAACATCAGTTATGTGGGTTTGCTGTGGACCAATAATGTAGACTTGTAAAAATAGCATTCCCATATATGCTTTCAAATATTTTTTCTAAACAATTTGACAAAGGAATAGGTCTATAACTATTGATGCCTTCCGGGGTTTTGCCTGGTTTTAGAATGAGTATATATAGTGAGCAATCATATTAATTTCTTGTTATAATTTAGTAAGGGATTAAATGGCCATGATCCAATCAGATTTTTTACCAAAAGATTTATCAAGCCAGAGCATCATGAGCATACTTCCCATGTTTAGTTTTTAAAATTTGCTATTTAAGTTTCAACTGTGCTGACCTGATGCCTTATTTTATATGGGCTGGTTCTAACAACTCTAAGGGGGTTAAATCAATTTCAAGGGTTAAAAGTTTGAAATGGCTGTTTCAGCCAAATGGTTTGAAGCATTGTACTGAGTAAATGCCATGCTAAGTTAAATGTGTAAAATATATCCCATAATGATTACAAAGTTTATAATAAAAACGTATAACTAAATGCCTAGCAAAATCTAGTGACCCTAGTCAATCTCCTTGGTAAGTGTTTGATCACTAAGAAAAAAATAGACTTAGAAAATGTATAAAATTTAATAGAAATAGGTGATATTTAATAAATGATGTATTCCTAATAGCATCTCTCATAATGATGTTTTTCACAGAGATACTAGCCAAACTCACTAGTTGAAACCAAAATGAATTACTCTCAGATCAACATAAATACTCTGAGATGTTATTGAGCCGTTCATTATAATTATTACACTTGTTAATTAATTTTAATTTTTTCTATAATTTCAACAGATCAATATGCTAAAATATAGTCCATTTAAATTATGTATGTATACACCTCTTAATGTATATGTAATGAGATGTATTAAAAAAAAAAGACCATTTTTCAGCCAAATATTTGAGTATTATTTTATGTTATCTACTGTCAGTAGCCATCTGCTTGCCAATTGCTCGATCCCACACTGATACCATTCCTTGTGATGGCTGTCGATGAACTCTTGGATTGCAATTTTAACTTCTGCAAAATAATCAAATTTTTCCTTGAAGAAGATGGGCTATGGATCAAAACAAGTGTTAATCCGATGTGAGATCTGCATGGTATGTTGGATGAGGCAGGAGTTCAAACTCATGATGTTCTTTATGCTTTTTATTGACGGGAAGTGTGGACGAGCATTATCTAGTTGGAATAAATCTCCTTTTTGGTTGATCAAAGCAGGCTAATGCTCAGACAACTTCAGTAAATCATTCCAATTGTTAGCAGTAGAGTTCAAAATTTTTCAAAAAAGAGTATTCATTAGGAACAAATGAAATAGGGTTTTTGGTTTGCCAAATGTATGATCCAGGGCAATGAGAAGTGAAACAAGGGCTTTTGTAGACATTGGTTCTGTTATGAAGAGGGATGGGGTCTTTGAGATGGGTGTAAATGGATTTAATTTTGTTTTAGTGGGAAAAGTAGCTTAAGGTTAGGAAAAGTTTTTCTAAAGGATTTCTTAAGTTTTTCAGATAGTTGAGAATATAAGAAAGAGAACGGAGAGTGAGGTCATATTTTAGGAGAGGGGGCTTGGTTTGAGAAGTTGATATGTAGAATTCATTCACGAGTTTTTTAATGGTGTGCTTAGGAAAACCATTAGAGAAAAGGATGTCTGTCAGACATTTAATATTTTTGTTGTGGAATGTCTTGTCGGAGAGTGTGAGTGATCTGAATGGTGTAGATATGATTTTTGGCCATGTTTATTTTTTGATGATTGTCAGATGAGTTGCAGTGGAGGAAACAATCTGAGTAAGTGTGCTTAGTGTACCAATCAGTAGGGATAGAGCAATTGGTGTTATGGATAATATAGGTGTCGAGGAAGGGGAGTTGATAATCCTCCATTTCTATGGTGAATTTTAGATGAGGACGATAAGAATTGAATGCAATAAGGATTTGGGAGATTTTTCTGAATTAAGAATGAGGAACAAGTTTTCAACATATTTTAAAGAAAAATATGTTATGTTACATATGGGTATGTCACTTTGAAAGGATCAAAAACTCAAAATAATCGCTAATTTAAAAAAATTAAGTGATAGCCTCCCTTTCAATCACTTAGAGGGAGGAGCTATCTACATGTTTCCAAAACATTCTAAACATCTATGGCTCAGGAAAAGCTTTTATTTTATAAAAGCTTGACCTGGGCAGGATTTGAATGGCAGGGCTTGACCCTGGCACCTCTAAATATTTTACTTTCTGTTTGATGAAGTTTTCTCCTTATCTGGGATTGAAAATCATTCTATTAAAAAAAATAAATGAAGAAAAATTCAGTGGGGTTCGAACCTTTGTCTCCTGATAACTAGTGAAACATGCTCTATTGTACCATATAGACTCTCAATCTTCTTAGTGAGAAACTTTTCTCTGCAGGTCATGTAAAGTGAAGTTACTAATTATGAAATCATGTAATCCCTAATGTGTTAAGGTAGCGAGTGGTCTTGTGAAATTGTGAGTTGGAGGAGTGAAAGCCCACCCACTACAGAGTTTAGCAAATCTGGCTACTGATCAGAGGTATATGTTCGAATCCCCCTTACAAATAAATTTTCTTTAATTGAGATACATTAATGAAATTGATAAAGAGTGGTAGTGTTTATTTATTAGTATCAGCAATGTATGATATTCTTTTGAATTTACTAGTATACTTTTTTAAAGGAATTCATTTTTATTAGGTTTCAAGAAATTGTTCGAGATTTAGAATTTTCTTTTGAGTATGATCCTTGGTCTTCAAATTCAGAAAAATGGAATCTGATAGCTTCTGAGACGGTCTGGAAATCATTAAACAAATGTTGGGACGAAGGAGTTTATCTTCCTTCAATTGCTCATAAATTTTGGAAATTAAGTTTGCAAATTATATCTAGGTTTAGTACATGGGTCCACTCTTTGGATAAAAAGGTGAGTTTTATTGTTAGTGTTTTGCACTTACCATACCACAACTACTATTGTATTTTTAATTGTCCTGAGCTGAGTTTCCCCCACTTCTCTTTTTATTAAAGAGATGATTTATGTTTTCTTTTTTTTTTAACTGATAATTTAATGTTTAAATGAACTGAAACTTTAATTTTTTACTCAAACTGTCCATAATACAGTCCAAGAGAATGTTGGAACTTCAGATCATCAAACGCATATAGAAAAGTTTCTTTAGGTCCAGCATGCATCATTACTTATATTGATTAGGTGTGCATCCTACATTATATTTTTTTTCTAGACACAATGCATCTATCACTGCTGCGTATATTATAAATCCAAACTTTATCATAAGCACTTTGATGATCAAAAAATATTGCTGTAACATGTTTTGGTTCAACAAAACCGTTTTGAATATAGTTTTCTATTGCTACTACTTGATCAATAGTAAAGTACCCTCTTCTGAACCCAGTCTGAAATTTACAGATGGATTTATTAATTTCTAAAACTGTATTTAACCTATTTTTTAACATTGATTCAAATATTTTTTCTAAACAATTTGACAAAGGAATAGGTCTATAACTATTGATGCCTTCCGGGGTTTTGCCTGGTTTTAGAATGAGTAGGATGACAACAGATTCCAATGGTGGGGGTATGGTGGTTATTCCACAGCAGATTGAAAAGCGGAAGAAGTGTTCTATCCAACTTTTGGTAAGTGATATATCATTAGATATGTGATGCCATTTTCCTCTGGGGCTGAGTTTCAATTAACAGAATTAATGGTTCTCTCAAGTTCGCCAATGAAAAAATATAGGTTATGTGGTGTCTGTCTTCTACAAAATTTAGAGGAATAGACTCTTTTAATTTCTTTGTGTAAACAAATTGCTTCTTCATAAAGAAAAATTTCAAGTTCTTCATAGTTAATTGTGCTGAAGATTTTTTTAAAGTTTAAGCTGAATTGCTCTGCTCTCTCAAAATTGGATTTCGTTGGAGATTACTTTTTCCACTTTATTACAAGATTTTATTATTTTCCAAACTTCATGTGTTCTAGTGTCCTTTAATATTCTATTTACATATTTTTCCCCCAATTGTTTCTCCAAAGTGTTTTTTAGACTTCGTTCAATAGCTCTGGCTCTTTTAAATGCTGTTAAATCATCAGCCGTGGGACAACGACAGAACCTATTCAGAGCTTTCTTCTTTTGTGTTGGCTTTCTTACATTCTTCATTCTGCCAAAAAACATGACATCTTTTCATATTTTGGAAAGTCATTAGAAGAATTGCTTTACTTGCTACATTCAATATTGCCTTACTAATTGCATTAGTATTTGATTCGCAGTCTCTTCATGGTTTGGAGATTTTCCAAAGATTCACTTTGGAATAGACTCCAACCAACCTTCCACTTTGGAGGGATAGTGAAAATATGTTAATTGTTAGAATATGATAAATATATGGGAAGTGGTCCGAAAGGTGAGATTGAACGTCAGTTGGAGATGAAATGGTGAGATCAATTGTATCAAGAGCTCCTGAACTCATTGTTATGTTGGTGAGAGATCCGTCAAGACTCAGTTTAGTCAGCATATCATAGAACTACTGACATCTAGGCATGTTTTTTATTCCCAGGCTAAGTGCTGGACATTATAATTATAATGATAATTATAAGAGTTGTGAAAGATTTTTGAAAAATTTTCTTAGATCTTTAACATTATTGTTGAGGAGATATATGCGACAAATAATTACCTTAAGGGGTATTCAATTTGTACTGTTGTACATTGCAAATCTGTCTCTAGGATTATTTCTTTTGCACTTATATGACTTGTGTTGTTTAAAGAAACTCCTCCTGGGTGTGACCTTCTGATAACACTGTTTCCTTCTGAATGCAGTTATACTGGTTTAGGCAGTCGTTAAACTTTGAAGGGCAATTAATGTAGGATTGTGGGTCCTAACTACTGCTCAAGCTTGCTTGAATGGTGTATCTTTATTTGTGAACATAAGTTTCAGAATTTCCTTTTCAAGCTGAAAGCTTGGATATCAAGTGATTCTTTTGATCTCATCTGTAGTTAATACATATGTATGACTTGGTACATTCTGTTCCATTGTGTGTTATTCTTCCATATTCGCATATACTTTTTCCTAACTGAAAGCTAGCAGCGGAATACTAGAACTTTTGGCACTTAAAGCATCGTCCAGGCGAAAGAACATATTTGGGAACTTCTAGTCTGTAAAAGTGGCCTTGATTGTAGAAGGCATGTTCTGTGATGCTCTGTTCTGTCAGTTGTTAGAACAATGGTTCCCGTATTTCCCTTTTATTTCCTACAAGTCGACATACAGTGAATTAATATGACTCCTTGGTCATGAAAGCCATCTATTATTTATTTTTCTTTGGAATGAATTAAATCGTAATGGGTTATAACTCACATTAACCAATTTAGGCGTCTAAAGGAGTTTTATACTTGAATATTCATTTGACCAAGTTTAGTGGCTTTTCTATAGTAGTGCCAGATTGATTCTTGTTTTCAAATTCGAATAAAAGTCATTCTGAAGCATTTTGCTTCTTTTTTTTTAACGTCAAAAGAATTTCTAATGGGCCTTTCTTAAAGGAATATTTCACTTGATTAACTGAATTTTGTTACTTAAATTCACTTTTTGAACATCAAACTATTTTTTATTTCATAATAATTACTTTAAAATAACATTTAAAGTATTATTTGTGTACACCACTCTTATATTTAGAGTGTAAGGTTAGGTGGGGTTAGATTACCCTTCTTGAAGTGAGAAAAGAACTTAAATAATATTAAAAGAGAAAGCAAGATTAATCTTCTTCATGTAATATTTTGAGTCACAAAGTGTATAACTAATGTATAGAAAAAATTTCAGTCAGCTACTATCTCTTTCACATTGCTCTTAAAAACATCTTTCAATCAGCAACTTTATAAGATGATATCTTGAATGCCTTTAGTCAATACTACAAAACTTAGTATTTTTGCATTCATTTACCCATGAATATATAAAAAGTAATTATTCATAATTTATTGCTGGGATTGAAAAAGTAATTCTTTAGAAAGCGGTATCCTGTTTCCTTCCTACCAGGTACCAGCAAAAGTAAGGAATTATATTGAATGGTCTTATGTAATAATTACTACCTCTAATAGGTTAATTTTTGAGTAACAATTCCAAAAAAGTAAATTTGTAATTATTCTATAGTGTAGCACTACAGAATAATACAAAAGAAATGTAATAGTTCTGTTCAATTAATCTTTTAATTGCTAATAAACTGTGTTACTGTGCCCAATGAGAGCTTGTATGTTGTGAATGATAAGGAATTACATTGTAATGTAATTGTAATTAGATGTAGATGTTATTGAATAAGCTCTCCGCATCTAGGCTTATGGGGATAAATTTAAATAAAAATAATTTATAAATCTTTATTTATTACATTCTGTAACAAATTTAAAAAAATTGCAATTTGATGTCAATGTGTAAGAAACATATACATAAAATTTTATATTGATCTCAAATTACAAAATGTTTTTATTTTAACTGAATCTAATAAATATTTATTAAAAATGTGTGTATTTATAAATATAATGTTTTATGTTCACAAGAAAAAAAAAAAAAAAAAAAAAAAAAAAAAAAAAAAAAAAAAAAAAAAAAAAAAAAAA
>KZ807604.1:113708-152260 GCA_000696205.2 Oncopeltus fasciatus | reverse complement strand
ATATTATTATTATTATTATTATTATTATGTTAAGTTATGCAGTATAACTTATTAAATTTTTGGCCAATAAAGCAACAAAACATATCGAGATTGAACTTACGGATACTGATAATACCCATATAATCTGATTTAGCATATTAAGACTTCTTTAGTTTGGTACTTATACATGTCGTGTTAATTTTCATTGTGGATAATATTAATTGTAGCTTTCAGAGTTTTTATTAAAACTTTTGGGTTCTGTTAAATCCCCACTCCTAATAATCAACTTTGTAAAAATGCAATTATAATAATAATTAATGTTTCAATTAAATTTATTTGTAGTAAAGTAATTTACTATTAATTAAATTATATTGTGGTTAGTTGTACTACGGTGGAGCAAAATTATTTTTAAGTATATTCCATTGAAGATTAGTTCCACTTCTTAGTCAAATTTTGCATATTTACAATCTAAACAAACTTGCACACTCTGCATAAATATAATTTTTGGGTAATATAATTTTAGGAAAAATTGGAGATGCTATTGAAAAATGTTTTTAAAAAAAATTATAATCAGAAACCTATTATATTTATTATATTCCATTAGAAAAATTAATGTGAAACTTAAGAATATAGCTCTGCAATGTTTTACAAAGTATGAGTTCATTATGCTTCAATGAAAACTCATGGAGTTTCCATCAGCAGGCTAGGATAGCAAAGTTGTATCTAGGTGAATGTGTACATGCGTGTGAGGTTATGTTTTATTTAAACATGTAAATCCAATAGAAAAAATTGTATAAATCACTTAAAAGTTGTGTTGTTTTTTAAAAGTAAGAATTATTATGTGAGTTTCTTGTTACTTTTTATTTACTTTGAAATATTTTAACTGAAATGATCCGTTCCTATAGGTAGCTTAGATGAGAGCTTCATTGTATTGAGAGGTCAGTTGGATTTATTAAGTGGACTTATTATAAAAGCTTTGAGTGGAAACAGTTTTTCTCTAATTAGACAAGTAAATGATATTCCTAGGCTATTTCGTCGTACAAACAGAGACCCTCCAATTAGACCTTGTTCTTATGTTTTGTCCATCCTTGAGGCTCCAAAGAAATTTCATGAGAAGCACCACAGTCATCCAAAAGCTCTTTCTTGGTTATCAACTATGTTCTCATCTATTACAAAACAGTAAGTATCATTTATTTTACACCTTTTTTACAAACCATAAACATCATTCTAAAAATTCTAATATATTGAATTAAACTAATATACATCTTTTTACCAATTACTAATAAATAATCATATATTTAAATTTTGAAACATTGCCTATTACAGGTCATACTCTCAGACACTTCTGAAAGTGGTCTTTACCGATTTTCTACTTCACCTTATTAAACAAAGTATAATAAATAAATATTAAGTTCAGTGGCATTTTTATACTTAGAAGTTTTATTTTTTAAACAGAAGTTATTTTTTTTAATTTTAAGAATGTAAGTAGATGTTCGCAATCTGCGACCTCCAGATATTTGTTACTTATTTAACCAAAAGAAAAATTTCACTCAAAAATTCCTAATAATGTCCCTTAATGGTACATTAATATAACAATTATGTTACTGCTATATCGTAGCTTAGTGCGTTCAAAACTCGATTATAAGTATATCATATTCCTCAAGAATGCTAGTCATTTTTTCACACTATCGAAAGCTTGCTTATTACCCTTATGACAAAATTTCAATGTGATGGTACCTGAAACTACATACTACACCAGATATGAAATGAGGATATAGATTTTACTCAGTTCTAAAAAGAAAAATCTCTTACTGAATTAATAAAAGAACGACCTAACACTGCTGAAAAGGAGAGTTTGTTGACCGTAGATATTATTCTTAGATGATTTTAGTTGGGGTTCGGTCAAGGTAGATCCAAAAAACACAAATTTCCAAAAATGTATTTTTTAATAAAGGATTATCTGCCAACTTTTCGGCTTACATTGTAAGCCATCTTCAGGGCTATCATGAAGATGAGAGAGGACGTCCTGTCCCTAAGTTCACATTTCCATGAAAAATTTTTTTTAAATTTGTGTTTTTTGTATCTATCTTGACCGAACCCCAACTAAAATCATCTAAGCCTAATACTGCTGCTTTGATTTTACAATATATTTATTTCAATTGTAAATGAGTGTCTTAAGCTCTTGCTACCTCATTATAATAAAGCACTAAAAATATAAATATAAATTAATGCATATATTTTTACTTTCACTTGTATATTTAGGTATTATTCTTGTGTTGCTGAAGTCCTTGATTCAGTTCAGAAAACAGAAGAAAGCTTGAGGAGGCTAAAGAAAGCTCGTGACAGATCAAATAACATGATACCCAATGATAGAAGAGCAGAAGATGACAACAAAATCAGATTGCAACTCCTTTTAGATGTAAATGCTTACGTCCAAGGGGTAATATCATAATTCATAATTATTTTATTTAATAATAATATTAGTGAAAATAAAAATATAATCCAATAAGATTTTTCCTTTGTTTCCTTTAACAATCGAAACAACTTATCTATTAGTATGGGTTATTTAAGAAATTATAAATTGAAATGTCTCTTTGCGAAGGTTGGTTTTCAAGGGTAAGTGTGACCAGCTTAACCTCCATAAAGTCCACTTTGTACTTTAGGCCATACAATAAAGACTTTTATAATGGATTCTGATTTTCAGAGTTCATGAATGTAATCTATATTTTCTATAATTAAATCCTTTATTTTCTTAGTATTAGGAATCAATCAGAAATTGTAAAATATAGCTTGAGTTATGTTTCAATAGTTTGAGCTATACGCCTGTAAGCCACATTTCTTCTTGGTCACACTTTTTGATGATTTTTGTTATTCAGTTTTCGCCTTTCTCTCCCCTTTTCCTTGTTTTTAAAACCAAGGATAGGGGAGGAGAATTTGGATAATTAAAGCTTTATTTCCTCAAGTTTTTTTTTTTTTTCTTTAGGGGTAGAATAGCTTTCCAATTTCTGTGAAGCTCTGTAAATTATTTGTTATATGGTTACAAAGCTAATAAATGAAGGTAGGCTTCTATACAAATTTTCTGTTCAATGAGCATGATTTTTGTCCAGGTAAGGACAAGTGAAACCCTTGACTTTCCCCATACCTTCATTTCCTTTTCTTTGTCTCTTATAACTGTAAGAAAATGAAAGGAGTTCACTTACACGCACTCGCATACATTCTAAAACTTTTTATATGTAATAAAAGTATAGAATGCAATGAACATTTTGAACAGCATAACTTTTAAAAAGTGAATATTTAGAAAAATAAGTAAATAAACTATTATGATATAATTTAACAAAGTTTTTTTTTTTCAGTATTACATAAACTTTCAATTTCTGTTTCAGATAGAAGATTTCAATATTAATAAAGGATCTATAGAAAAACTTAATGAGCTTATTTTACTAGTTGAAGCAACTCAGAAGTAATAGTTTATAATATCTTTTGCCAATCAATAATTTGCCTTTACCAATGAATAATCATATGTGATTGCCGAGCTGGCAGCAAAGTGCATTATTTATATTATTATATATGTATATCATTTTTAAGCTGTGTGTAAAATTTATACTGTGTACATAATAAAACAGTAATGTGAATTTTTTAAATCATTTATTTTGTTTATCTTTTCAAATGATTGGGTCAGTTTATAACCTGGTTTGTTTTGCGGACTCAGAAAATATATTTTATACGTAATCAGATAATATATTTTACATTAAATTTCTAAATTAATTGAAATTATCTGGGCTTATTTATTTTATCTGCACATGATTCAGTAAGTTTAAATCTTAATTTGTTTTGTTGTGGGCTTGGAAAATTTAGGGACCAGCTTATCATAGAGCATAAAAATGCTGTTTGTCTTGTATTTTTTTGTTATACAAGATTTCCAGTCCTATCAGTGATGCTGTAAAAAAAAAGTTAGATCGAATAGTGAGATAGGAGTAATTTATCTCGTAAAACATGCAAAAATATTGGCAATATTGGTGTGCTCTCATGCACAAAAAAGGAGCCAAAGGTATCCTTTACCTAGAATGGATTATGAACTAGTACTTATATAAGAACTGAAGTGCATGTTTCGAAGTTGGATGCTAATAGCGGCTTTTGACAAGTTATAAACCTAGATGTAGGTTTCCTGCTTGGAATGTCTTCAGATCCTGTGCCTTTTCAAAAGTGAGTTAATTAGGCTAATATGCTGGAATATGTAGTTATCTTATCACATGGCCAATATGTGAAATTAGTCTTTAATAATTAAAAAAAAAAGAAGATGACATTGAATAATGAAAATTATGCTTTCAATTAAATTAATCATCCTTGGTTAGACATTTTCTGTGAAAGGAATTAGGAATAAATTTAAGCTTTTTAGAACTCTTGGCTCTTTAATGACCACAGTAGCTGGTAAAGGAAATAAAAAGTTTATTTTTTTCATACCTCCGATTTAACCACATAAGGTCATCAAGAGAGGGTCTACTGTAGGTAGCCATCTTATACGAAATTCGAAAGGGCAAGCTTTTATTTCTCAATATAAACTAGTTCCCATGAACTACTCGTACTCAAACCAGTAGTGCCAGGCTTGGGAGACCCAGATCCCCTTGGCTTAATAGCACTCCCTTGTTAAATAGGTTTGTTATATTTGTTTTCTTTATTCTAAAATTTTTGACAAATAGTCATGAAGTACAAATATCTTTCCACAAACGATTGTAAATATTTAAAAAAATGCACTTTTTAAAATTCAGTAATAAGGAGCAAATAATCCTTTGTTACACATTGAATATATGTTAGACTATAACATGTGCATGTGGTCCTTACAATCAATCATCTTGGTTTATAAGTGAGTGGAAGAGATAACCTTTGACAAGCATACTACTTATCTTAACATTGACTATAATATTGATGGATTGATGAATGAGAAATTCACACGTAATGCAGGCCTTAGCCCCTTTACCTACATCTGGGTTCATATTTTGCCAAAAATAGTGGGAAGTAAGAAGCTTACTAGATGACCAGGCGCCTATATAGTATATTCAAAAAGTGGCTTTCTGAAAAATGAGGTCATTCTTGGAAGCAGTTGTCACATAAAGTATTTGCTGTTCCAATTCCAATTCAGGTATGGTGAAGAGCTTAAGTGTGTTGACTCCTTTGTGTGGACGATAAATTAAATGTAATTAATATCATCTACTGATATATCAGCACCTATACATACATTAAAAATGTAAAAAAATAATAATATATTTTAAAGCAGTCTAAATAAGAAAAATTCAGTTAAGATAATAAAATACAATTTTCCAGTAATGTACAACCAAAGAAAGAAACAAGTCAAATTAATGACAATAATGAAAAGGGAAACCAGATTTAGCATTTTATATATGTAAGTAAATAAAAACACACTTGTCTTCCCCACAATATCTATATTTCTCACTCAAACATTTTCTTAGAAGCTACAAAGAATTACATATGAAGTTAAATAACATTTTAAACAACAATAAATAAACTCTCATCAATTACAGAACAAGTCTTCAGAAACATATCAAGCACTAAGTCAAAACAAAATTTTTATAGTCCAAATATAAATAAAGAAAAACATAAAAAATGTATTTAATAAAATTAAACCTTAAATTACTAAATGTATCACCAACAAACATAATATGTTTGTCCTTAATAACTAGGGAAACCTACTTAAAGAAGTAGGTAGCCATCCTATAATTATAAAGTCAACAATTGTGATCTCTACAGGGTGGAGGCTCATACTTATTTTGTAACTCTTGTTATTACTAAGATATTATAAGTTTTGGTATTCCTCAAAACCCCTACTTATCCTCCAATATCAATGAAAAATTAATTTGTTCAACAGTTTGTAATAAAAAGCCTAAGCAACAGGTTAAGCCTCTGCATTTCAAAAATAGGGTTTTTGTCCAATCTTTAATTTTTTGTATATGCATTTTTGTAAAAAAAGTTATATGATATAATTGAAAGAAAACTTACATTTTACAAATATAACTTTATTTTTATTTAGCAGTAATGAAAATATTTATGATTTTAACTAGGTTTTTTTAACCTCTCTCCTCTTGAAANTGGTTAATATGAATAATTACAAATGAAATTAGCTTGCTTCATTTTTCTCTAGAAGACTAACTAAGAAAATATGAAAAAAAAATTTTAATGAATGGGCAGTTAAATAAGTACCTTATATATTCTTCAACCCGAATTCCTGCATTCTCTCGGATTTGAGTAAATAAAAAAGGAAAAAAGAACAGTTTTTAAATAACTAATTGAAATTATAAAAAATGAAACAGTACTTCTAATAATCAATTGAAAATGAAAAAATAATTTGAGAGTTTAAAATAGGGTTGTAATTCAAGCCTGCAGAAAGATATATAAGATGCTACAAATTCAAAAATACTAAAACTTATCAATTAGGGTAAAACTACCAGTAGCCGGCACCCTTTGGTGGTTTTTCCTGTGTATATCATACACAAGTAACTTGAAACCAATTAGGGCCAGCCCATTTTATGTGGGAAACCCTCCTTCATGTACATTTATTACTGGCTAGCATCTGTTTTGGCTCCAAAAACCACTCAGTCACGAGTCAGACATGGAGGACTTCTCTTGTGATTTCAGTAAGGGTCTACTTTACAATGTCTTGAATTTTTATTGATTATATGATATACCTCAATGCAAAAAAATGCCAAAGCTTCAACAACATACACAAATTTTGCCATTGTGAGCCAAGGTGTGTAAAGTGCCTTGACAAACACCTAACAAATGAATGCAAACTAAATATAAACACGCTTCCCACTTGTGTCAATTGTCGAGAGCAACACCTGGTTAATTATAGAGGATTTGAGGTTGCCAAACAGCTACAGAAATTCTTCAACCAAAAACATAGGATCCCAAGGAATACATATACGTGTGGATAGTTATTAAACGCCCAATTAATAACAGGGAACAAACTAAGGTAATAAAAAATATGAACTAACTAACACTATTAGAGAAGGAGTCATCTTCACTAATAGCATTGGAACAGCTGAAAATCATCTGAAATGAGCCGGCCTAAAAAAGGAAAATGTGCTTAATGCACTACATACGAAACTCAAACTGCTAAATAAAGCAATTGAAGGACAAAGTGAAACCATCACAAAAATCCTTGAAAAATATGAAGAGTTAACAACAAAAATTACACAGATGGAATTAAAAGTAAAAAAAGTTACGTGTGACACCAAACATGTTTAATTCCTTGACAATAGTAATATGGAATTCAAATGGACTACTGCACCACCTATCAGAACTGAAAAACTTTCTTATATAAGAGGAAATTGGTACTAGTTTAATTTCGGAAAGCCATTTGACTAAAAACAATTATATCAAAATGCAAGGGTTTACATGTTACCATTCCTCTGATAAAGTAAGAGGAGGTGCAGCTGTCTTACTGAAAAGCACATTTAAACACTATATATATTTGGCGATAGAGGAAAACTGGGTGGAAATGGATTCTGTCAATATACATTTACTGAATAAAGAAAATTCAATATATCTACTATTTATTGTCCCCCAAAACATAATATTGAAAAAGATGAATATGTAAAGATAATTAAAAAACTAGGAACTCATTTTATTGTCAGAGGTGATTTTATTGCCAAAAATACATATTAGGGTTTCAGTTTAACATCCATCAAAGGGAGAGAATTATACAAAGCTGGGAGTGATTTAAAAACAGAATTCTTTTAAGTGGACCACCTACTTATCGCAATAAGATACCAGATCTGATTGACTTTTACATAGTAAAGAGAATATCTAATAAGTACATTAATGTCAAAAACATAGAGGATCTTTCCTCAGACCACTAACCAATAGTAATGACAGACTGCCTAGGCTCATAAATAACAACACAGACTGGAGCTTTTTAGGCAATTAGTGGAAGAAATATTGATCTTCAAGTTCCACTAAAAGATTGTTCTCAGTTGAAGGAAGAAGTCAATCATTTCAACAAACTCATTCAGTAAGCGGTGTGGCAAATTACGCCCCAGGCTCCTGGAGACAACCTAAGGAAAGAATAAATTCTTCAAATGGAGAGTTTTTGACTGTAGATATTATTATTAGATGTTTTTTGTTGGGTTTCAGTCTTGAAAATGGAATCCTGGTGACTCGACGTCTCCTCTTGTCTTCATGATAGCCCTCAAGATGGCTTACAATGTAAGCCGAAACGTTGGCAGATAATTTTAAAAAACTACATATTATTCAAATTGTATTTTTTGGATCTACCTTGACCGAACCCCAACAAAACACATCTAATACTAAGGAAAGAATGTTTTACCCTCCACTGAAAGTAAATTACCTGGTTAAGCAAAAATGTAAAGCACGGAATACTTGGCAGAGTATTCTTACCCCTGAAAATAAAAAAAATATGAACTTGAGTAATAAACTCAAAAGTGCTGATAAAGGTTAAGAAAATTACAAAGCCTAATCAATGCAGCTTTCAGATTGGGGCATGTACCAAGTTTATGAAAAGTGGCTGAGGTATTTATGATTTTGAAGCCAAATATAACGTCAATGGACCCTAAGTCTTATAGACCAATTGTCCAATTGCCTATAATGTCCAAATTATTTGAAAAATTGTTTCTTAAGAGATTAAATCCAATAATAGAAGAGAGAAACCTCCTACCAAACCATTAGTTAGGATTTAGAAAAAAGCATTCCACTGTAGAGCAAGTGCATAGAATCACACATGTAATTGAACAGGCTCTGGAGGAGAAGAAGATTTGTTCTGCCAATGATAGAGCATGTTAGGAAAAAGAAAGAGGTACTCAACAGTTCAGAAAAATGTACTGACTACTGGGTAGAAACTCCCAGTTATCAGTTGAAAATAAACTTTTATTATATAAGTGAAAGTTCGGTATGGACGCATGGCATACAAATTTGGGACTGAACAAAAAAGTCGAATCAACTAATCATTCAAAAATTTGAAAATAAGTGTGAAATAAGTGAAGTGGAAAAGTAAATTTCAGAAAAAGTAAATTATCTAGAAAAAGACCACCACACAAGCCCCAAGAAAACATAAAATTTTCAAGAAATATTGGCCGAATACTCCTAAAAGAAAAGGTAAAAGGGCAAGCCTCTACTAAGTTATGAAAAAAAATTTATAAAGAAAAAAGATGATGAGAAGACTAATGAGAGAAAACTCCAATGTGAAATAAATAAAGGAAACCAATAAAAAAATATATAAATAAGAATAAGACACAACAAACACAGGCTACGGAACACCATCCCACATAGATTTAACCATATGTTCTACTTCATTATTACCATACACCACGTGGAATGTTATCCCTTACCAGTATGGAAGTGATCACTTCCCAGTCTTAACAACGTTCTTTGGGGAAACCCCTAAACTAACCCAATGAAGACGATGGGTTTTAGATAAAGCCAATTGAGAAAAATATTCCAAAGAAGTCAAATTGAGCAATATGCCTGAAAACGTCGAACTCTCCTACAGCATAATAAAGCAATCCATATTGCAAGCAGCTGAGAAAAACATCAACTGAAACTAAAAAAAGATTACTACCATGGTATAATGACGAATGTAAAAACTCAATCAAAAATAGAAGAAAAGCCTATAGAAAATTCAAAACTAATGGGTCAATGGAAAACTTTATTGGATTCAAAAGAGCAAGGTCCCAATGTCGTCATATTTTATTGAAATGTCAAAAAGACTCTTGGGTCAACTATGTAAACACAATAAACAAAAATACCCCTATTTCAGAAGTCTGGCAAAAAGTCTGGAAAATAAATGGAAAACATGTTCTTTCACTAATTCATCTGAACATAAATGGTAAACTAACTTCTGATGAGACTCTGGTTGCTAATGAATTTGGGAAAACCTTCTCAATAACCGAAGACTATTACACACGTGACTTCCTCAACCATAAACAGAAATGTGAGTTGTCCTCGCTATGCTTCGACTCAACAGAAGAAATAGCCTACAACAGTCCTTTCTCAAGAGAAGAACTTAAAATCGCCCTAAAAAAACTCAAAAGCAAAACACCAGGACCTGATGGAATTGCATACGATATGGTTAAGCACCTTCCGGAAAGGGAACTGCAGTCTCTTCTCCTGTTTTACAATAACATCTTCGCCACAAGCGAAATACAAAAAGAATGGTAAACCTCCTTTACGATACCAATTCCTAAACCCAGAAAAGACAGAACTAATCCCTCCAACTATCGCCCTATTTCATTAACCAGTTGCTTATCCAAGATCCTAGAACGAATGGTATACAAGCGCTTACTTTGGTTCCTGGAAGAAAATGAACTCCTAAATAGCCTACAATGTGGCTTCAGGAAAAAGAGATCAACTATAGATAACTTACTGAGACGACACAGAAATTCAGAACACGTTCATTAATAAACAAATAGCAATTGGAGTATTCTTTGATATTAAAAAAGCTTTTGATACTGCCTGGATATACCCCATTCTCAAAAGCCTCAACAGCTGGGGAATTAGAGGAAACCTTATAAAATATATCTCAAACTTCCTAAAACCCAGAAAATTCAAAGTGCTGATTGGCAACACAACATCCAATTGGTACCCCCAAGATATTGGGATTCCTCAGGGATGTGTTCTGAGCACAACACTTTTTCTAATAGCCATGAATAACATCACTGATGTCTTGACAAAAAATTTTAAAGGATTCCTTTTTGTCGATGACTTCAGCATCTTATGTAGATCTTACAGCATAGACTTTATTAGAAGGCAGCTACAGACCATCCTAAATCGGCTGCAAGAATGGTCAAGACTAACAGGCTTTCAATTTTCTACAGACAAAACTAAGTGCATATTCCACAGAAAGCGTCAACCTATTAACAATCCACCTCTACTGTTGAACAACTTTCCACTTCAATACGAACCAGTAATCAAATTCCTTGGCTTAATCTTTGACTCAAAACTTTCCTGGACCACGCACACCTTAAATCTAAAAAAAAAAGCTGCCAAACCTCTAAAACTACTTCATGTTCTCTCTCATTTAAAATGGGGAGCTGATAGGAAAACAATGATAACCATATATAAGGCACTAATTCAATCAAAAATCGACTATGGAAGCATTGTATACGGATCAGATAAAACTCGTGTTCTGAATATATTAGATCCAATTCACAATACTGGCATTAGATCTACTACTGGCGTTTTTCGCACAAGTAGGGTGTTAAGCTTATATGCCGAATCTGGAATCTATCCTCTGCAATTTCGAAGACAAAAATTGGCATGTAAATACCTAAGCAGACTCTATACCCAGCCAAATCACCCCACTTACGAAACAACTTTTAATAACAGATTGAGTCACAAATATGCAGGAGTTAATAATACATCTCTCCCAATAACTATAAGAATGTCCAGGCCCACAAAAATGTTAAAAAATATTCAGCTACATCACTCAAATCACTCTCTGCCACCATGGAAGATCACTACTCCCTTTACTGACCTTAAAAGGCTCGAAATAGTTAATAAGAAACAAGAGACCAATAAAACAATAATTCAACAAAATTTTTACAAAAGTAGTGCTTCTGTGGGTACCAAGTCATACTGGAATCACCGGAAATGATTAAGTAGACTCAGCAGCAAAAGAAGCCCATGAACTAACAGAATTAACCAGCTGTTACATCTCGCTACAAGAACTATTCTCTCCACTAAATAAATTAATTCATCAAAACTGGACTGCAATGTAGGATGAAGCCCCAGATAAGTTACGGGAAATCAAGACAGACATTGTCGCTTGGGACTCCTCCAATAGTGAAAATAGAAGAGAAGAGGTGGTTTTAACAAGAATACGAATTGGTCATTCCCGTCTAACCCATGGGCATCTCATCACTAAAAAACAGCCACCAATATGTGAGATATGCAACCTACCCATCAGCATAGAGCATATCTTCACCACCTGTAAGAAATACAAAGCAAAATTAAACCAAATGGGAATACCAACAACTATGAAAACAATACTGGAAGACAAAAGCCCATTCTCGGAGAAAGTTTTCATCTTCCTACGTGAGGTATCCTATATGAAAAAATTTAGCAAAACAGATGACTTTGAATATATTTAAATAAACTGAAAAGCTGTACCAAATACAAATAAAATAAAACTTTATGTCAATGTGTATGTATGCCGGTGTTTATACACACACATGTATTATCACTGTGTAGAAATCTGAACTAACTTACTAGACACACAAAAAAAAGAAGGGAGTAAAAGAGGGGGGAAAAAAAATTTAGTAAAACATGGCGTAACCAAGTCATATTAAAATTTTTTTGTAATATAATTGTGTTTATATCTATATATATGCATATGCTTGGGAAAAAGAAAAACATTTTTTTAAATTGAATTAATGAAAACTAAATCCTCGGCAACGATGACCTGAGATGTTTGTTGCCAATAAAAAAAAAACCACAACAAACACTTTGTGTTGCAAAAAGCAAACACACATAAGATGGAAGATACAAAAATTAGTCTATGCTACTGTTGTGCAGAAAATGTCATGGTAGCTGAGCAGAACCAGTGCCAATTTTGCAAGATTTTCAATTAAAAAATATGCACAGCAGTCATAAGACAATGGAAATGATGATATATAAGCAATATATAAGTTTTTCATTTATAATTTACAATACAAATTGATTAAAAAGATGAGAAAAAAGATACTGAAAATTGAATCGAATCTAAAGTGAAAAAGAAATTATGTGATATGATACTTTATAAATTTGAAATAATACACAACACTAATAACAACAAAGGATCCTAATTAATCCTCTTCAACCCTTTTCAGCAGGTAATTTAATGATCTTTCTGACCACGCAGCAAAAGATTTGACAATAGTAGCAAAAGAGATTAATAATAAAAAAAGAAAATTTATTGACGCCATGTACATTATCAGGGACAAAAAACTGGAGGAATCCCAGAGCCCAATCCAAGAAAAAAGAAGAACAGGGGTTATAAAATGTCAATANTTTTGTATGGAAATGTTACAGAATATCAATGTTTAAAAAAATTACATTGTATTAATTGTTTTCTATAGCTAATAATGAGGGTGTTACTTTAAAAATTTTGAAAGATAGAGTGCGTACAGACAAATACATACTCACATACACGCGAATTGAACGGAATTTATTCAATTTTATGAAAGATATATGTATACACACAGGAACTCAAGATATATATACACACACACGCACATAAATCATAAAGGTTGATTTCCAGGCTGGACTTTTAGATTAGGACTCAATCCGTGGAAGCTTATATATTATATACGTGTGTGTGTGTGTTTGCTTGAGTGTATTTATTTAGGTATTTATTCCTGAGAATGGATGATGACCAAATAAATAAAATGAGTGTGGTGATAAATATATAAAAGATGAAGATTATCTAAGAGATTCAACTAGCAGCAATGGTCGAGTCAATATCTGATGTTAACTAAGTTCTAACCTGGTAAAAGTTACTAACATTTACTGAGAATTCTATTACATTTTTACTCCTTACACACTAACCATGTCAATTATAAGTAACCTAAAGTTTGACTTAATGTTAACTACATCATAGTCCCACTTAAATATATACAACCTTGTCAGTAGGAAACGATCATAAAGCAGTCACCAGATAGGTTGCTGGTTAAAAAATGGCAAAATCGGCTATCATTTCTTCAAAGCAGTTCATTTTTAATAACCAACTACAATTGGTTTTTTGGTAATTTAATGGGATCAGTGATGAAAACCTTAAAGTCTCTCTGTTTCTTATTCATAAGAAACTAACTTCAATTGCAGACAAACAAAAAACTTAAAGTTTAAAGATTTTAAAATAGTGGTTTAATAATCGAAATACCCTGCTAAACAAAGCAGGGCTTTCATCTCACTCACTTGTTTTAGAGACGAAATAAGTTAATAAGGTTAGAGTATCGGATTGGATCTCATGGGACTCCTTTGGATTAATGGCTGATAGCTGACATTACTCATTTCTCTGCATGTCTCTTCTCTTTCCACAGGGAGTACTTTCTTTTCATATCAGTTTTTCTATTTATTTTATATTTTGGTCACAAATTTTTCAATAAAGATTAGTAATTTATAAATACATTTACGAATATTGAGGTAGAAAAGGAGGAAAAAACCTCCAGATATACTTTCTCTATTCAAAAGAGAATGCCTATTTAAAAAAAAAAAAAAAAAAAAAAAAAAAAAAGAAGTTTAATGGCACTTGCTGAAAACCGAGAAAACAAATCTTTTAAGCTACACTCCCTTCATATTTGCAAATTTATAAAAAGATATGAAGTAAAAGTATCAAACATTGGTGAAATTTTCAGCACATAGGTTTCTTAATTATTCCCATAGCACCATTAATTGTTTTGAATTATTCAACTGTACCAAAGATGAAATTATAATGGCATTAAGTGAACAAGGTGTTGTTAAAGTAGGACGATGTAATAAAAATGTTAGAGACCAAAGAGTGACTAACTTTTGAGAGGAACCAGCTGCCAGAATTTGTTAATTTTCTGTGAATAAAAGTTAAGGCCATATGACCCCACCCAGTTTAATTAATTACTACAAGTATAGGCACTAGTTAAGATATGCTCCTGCCCTATCTCAGCACTTTTCCAGGAAGGGCCTGATAAGCTCTATACATAGCAGGCCCCCACCCCCACCAAGGCACTGAATATCACACCAGTCTCCGAGCGGCTTCTCCGGGTCTCGTCTCTCTTATTTAAATTTAGTTCTTTTGTAATCCTCTTCATAATATTTTTCTTTGTTGTAACCTTTACAGTTGTAATTTAAAATAAAACTTTTTAAAAAGAGGATTTGAACATTGAACACCATAACTGGCGTCCGAACACAGTGGACTTAGTCAAATCGTTGTATGCCTTTCGTGACCATTTGTCCCGAGTAAGCGGCACCGATCTTCAAGACTCGGTTGAACCTGCTCTGCTCTGAAAAAAGACCCGCATAGAGAACTGTGGTGACACTCCGATACCTGGAAGACCTGAACCCCCAGGATTGGTAGTAAGGTACTGTCTCGTTAGTTTAAGAATTTCTAAATTATAAATTTATAAAATTTAATTTCTATTTTAATTTTAAGTGTTATTTGTAAACATCCATCATAGATACCAAACCACTTATCCGCCCTTCCAAACTCACAATGGCCACCAACACACAAAAAGCCCCTACAATTTCATTAGAAATTAAAAATCACGACCACCAACATATACCCACATTTGACGGGAATCATGAACACTTAACATTTTTATAGACTCAGTCCAACAAATATTTCGTGTGGTATGTGCAGAGAATGTAGCCGAAAGAGATCTAAACCATTTTAGATTATTGAACGCCGTTAAAGGTAAACTCGCTGGCCCTGCATTAACCATACTTATGCATAACGAAATACAAAGCATTCCTTCTAAAAAATAAATTCACCGACCATAATACAGTAGAATCTTTAAAATTCGAACTCTACAACTCCCGGCCTCATCAAAAAGAAGCACACCTTGATTATATAGACAGAATCGAAAAAACTAAGGACTCAATTTATTCAAAAATTAAACTAACTGATGCATTAAACTTAAAACCCCATATGGAAACTTTAGATAGGGAAATAATAGAACATCTATATATGGTATTACCTCCACAATTAACCAGTATATTACTCCCACTACAAGCCACTACCTTAGACAATTTTCGAAAAAATGTGTGCATATATGGCAAATATGTCACTGACATAAGAAAAAGGACACCACCGTTTCCAAACCCCACCAATAATAATAACTTCTTCACAAAAAAGAAAGAATTCCCCGATTACTCCAGACCTTTCTTCAACCAGCCCAGTGATCATTTTAATCAAAACTTTCAACTTCAAAATCAATTCCTCCAAAACCCTTATATGCAAAGATACAACCCCCAACAAAACTTTAATCCCAATTTTAATAACCAGAATCACTTCCCAAGATCTGGGAACTTCAAAAGAGCCATAGAAGGCCAAAACCCAAATAATCCCCAGAACATGCAGTTGGTCCCCAGTAGGGACTACGTGCATCCCAATGACCCTAGACATCCCTTTAATGCCAGACGACCATTCCCTCTGCAATGGAGAGACCCGCGATATCCAGAAACGGTATCTATGCGTACTGGAATAGACCCCGAGAAAGATGGCCCCATGAAGTAACCTACCTCCAAGAGCCTGAGGTTGAAGAACTTCCAAACCACGACACCCCTTCTAGCAGCAAAATCAATAATGAAAATAAATTAGATGAACTATTAAACTGCTTCCAAACATTAAAAACCAAAATTGAAGATATGGAGACGAAACAAAATAATTTTTTCGACTCCGGCAGTAATCCAGACCCCAGTGTAAGACCGACTCAATCCCCTTGCTAGAACTCAACTTAGTAAATAAAGCCCTGCCCCATTGTATAGACCAATTCGGATCAATTCTCTGGTTAATCGATACAGGCTTATCACATAATTATGTTAACCTGGATGTTATAAGTCCCCATACCAACAGGTATAAAGAAGACTTTATAATATCAACCCCTGCTGGCAAAAGCAAGGGCACTGAATACATAATGATGAACTTAAACAGCCACTTCGGAATCAATACCCTCGTTAAAATGTACGTCTTCCCTTTCTCCACTAAGTACAATTTACTTTTATGAAATGAGACTATGAGAAGATTAGGCATGACAATCGATTTCAATATGAACAGTTTATTATATAATAACAAGAGAATACCTTTAAAATATCACATAGAAAACACAAATAACACATTAGTTAATAGGGACATAGTTAGTAATACAAAAATAAAAGATAACATTGAATTAAGAAATGACAAGAAGAATGATGTTAAAAAAGATATAAAGAGTAATAAAGAATCAAATATCAAAAACAAAGAATTAAAATTAAGAAAAGGAAATAATTTAGTAGAATTAGAAATTAATAACATTAAGAATCTTAAAGAAGGTTTAATTAATAAACAAAAATATAAAGCTTACAAAATACAAGAAGGTATTTACAAGCTCAATAAAAATAACGTTAAATGTCTCATAAAAGCGGAACATGAATTAACCATATTACCCCCAAAACCTATGGAAGTAGATGAGGTTGAGTCCCTCAATGAATTCCATAAACCTTATGATAAAAATACTCTAAATTCCATCGTGTCTGAAATCCCATCCCTCATACGGACCGACCATATGAATTTTGAGGAGCATAACAATATAATTAATCTTTTAAAAGAAATCACTGAGATAATTAAAAGAGAAAATGACCCGCTAAGTTCAACTAAAATTCTAAAACATAAAATACTAACAAAAAACAATAACCCCGTATATGCAAGAAATTATAGATTCCCTTTCGCAAATAGAGAAGATATAAAACAAGAAATAGACAAATTATTAAAGAATAAAATAATACAAGCATCCAATTCCCCTTACAACTCCCCTATATGGGTAGTGCCAAAAAAATTAGATGCTTCTGGCAAAAGAAAAGTTAGAATGGTAATAGATTATAGAAAAATCAATGAAAAGACCATTGATGATAAATTCCCATTGTCCAATATCGAAGACCTCTTCAGTAAAATAGGTAGAGCCACTTATTTCAGTGCTCTTGACCTCGCCTCAGGCTTCCACCTAGGATCCTGAATCCATTTCCAAGACTGCCTTCAGTTTTGAAGACAATCATTTTGAGTTTCTTCGAATGCCCTTCGGCCTCAAAAACCTTCCAAAGGGCTATGAATGCAATTTTTGCTAACACCCTAAATGTCCTAGTTTATATGGATGATATAATAATTTTCTCAGACAACCTACAAGAACATTTAAAACATCTCAGAAACGTCTTCTCTCTTCTTCGGGATCATAACCTTAAGATCCAATTAGATAAAACGGAATTCTTCAAAAAGGAATTACTATTTTTAGGACACATTATTTCCGAAAAGGGAATACAACCCAATCCTGAAAAGCTGAAAGCCACTAGAGACTTTCCCATACCAAAAACCCCAAAACAAATAAAGCAATTCTTAGGCCTGACTGGCTATTATAGAAAAATGGTTAAAAATTATGCCAAAATTGAGAAACCCCTAACTTCAAAACTAAGAAAAGACTCTAATATAGACCCAAAAGACCCAACTTACATTGCAGCATTCAATGAACTCAAAAATGTATTACAGAACAGCCCAATACTCCAATTCCCCGACTTTGAGAAAGACTTTATTCTCACTACAGATGCCTCCCAATATGCCCTGGGAGCTATTCTATCTCAAAGCACAAACGGCAAAGACCTACCGATAGCATTTGCTTCTCGAACCATCAACGACCATGAGGAAAATCTGAGTGCAATAGAAAAGGAACTGCTTGCCATAGTATGGGCTTGCAGACATTTTAGACCCTACCTACATGGACGAAAATTTACTATCAAAACAGACCACAAGCCCCTAGTTTACCTTCAAAACATGAAAGAACCAAGTGCAAAACTCTATGGGAAATAGGGTTTTTTGTTTGTCCAATGTAAGAACCATTGCAATTAGGTGTGGAGCAGGGAATCTTGTAGACGACATTAGTTCTGTTAGGAAGGGAGATGGGGTCTTTGAGGTTGGTGTAAACAGATTTTAGTTTGTTGTTGGTGGAAAAAGAAAGCTTAAGGTTAGGGAAAGTTTTTCTGAGAGATTTCTCAATATTTTCAGAAAGTCTGTCACATTTCATTTTTTTACATATGTCACAATTATTAATATATTTTGTTATATCAGTTAGCATACCAGGCCAGTAATATTTGTTTTTCAATGTCATATGTACATCATGTATGTCTCTGTGGCATGTTTTTCCACAGTGTTTAGATGCAATAAGGTCCATTTGTTCGTCTCGTCTCTGTCATGTACGTCTTGTAATATTCTTTTGTATCTTTTAATTTTGATTGTGGGATAGTCTTGTTCAATAATATTTTGAAAATGTTTAAATATTTCATTAAGTATTGTTCAGGGGCTTCATCAACTATGCTAATATTAAGGGATCTTGCTAATTCTTCGATGTCATTTTCATGGAAGGTTTCAAGAGGGGGATTATCCTTTGACTGCAGAAATCTATCTATTGCATCTGAGGGGTTTATTTCTATTTCCTCAAGGGCTAGGATTTCTTGGGGAGGTTGAGGTGGATTTCTTGACAGGGTGGATAGCTTCCGCCACGAAGTTAGTTGTGCCATTAACATGCATTATATTGAAGTTGTATTCTGCCAATTGGCATTTCCAAAATCATCTAATAATAATAATTATTTATCAAAAAATAATAATTAAATAATAACAATAATTTATTTTGTTACTATAAGACTGACCTTTTATATAGGGTCATTTTCAGTTATAATGTAAGCCCTGAAGAAGGAATTAAATACTCCGAAACTGTCGGCATCTTAGTCTAGTTTTTCTCCTGTGACCGACATCCACATCCTCTATTATTTTAAATTTGTATCTCACCCTAGCCCCCTTCCTCCTCAACCAACTTATCCATTAACAAACTTACACAACAGTTAGCAAAAAGATGCTTAAATACCCAGTTCAGTTTCTTCAATAGTAGAGCACATACAAACCCACAAACATGCAAGCATTCACACACATACAAGTGCACGAGACACGCATACAAAAGTTTGAGTGTTTCATTTCTACCAATATCAGGTATTGTAACCAAGGATAGTAAATGTTGATATGAAGAATTATCAACTTATGCCAACTTTTCACTTATTTACTTAGTATTTATTTATTTGTCAATTTAAAACAGAAAATCATATATGAATATGAATATATATAAATCAAGAACAGGTGGGATAGAGAGTGTACCTGTTCTTGATTACTACATATCACAGCCACGAGTGTTTCATTTTCTATATATACTCTCTCTCTCTCTCTCTCTCTATATATATATATATATATATGTGTGTGTGTGTGTGTGTTATGTATATTTTTGGTTCAGTTGAGTTAAAAAAAATATATATTATTATTTTACATCTGAATTTACAAATACAATTCTTTATACTTATCAAATATAATTTCGACAGAGGTACAATTGTAATGGATGGTCAAACTCTAGAAGTGACTAGGATGACATACACAGGAGAAATGCAAGGAGAGGGTTGTTTGGGTGGAGCTGGGATCTAAAAAAAACTGGGAGTTCTGAGAATGTTTACAATCTCAGCATAATTTATGTAATAGCCAAGAGAATATTAGTATATATAGGAGTTTTATAATACACGACTCCTCCCCCCCCCCNTATAAATAATATTGATGTTAAGTTTTAAACATTAATATTAAAATTCCAAATATGAAATATAAAATTATACTGATAAACACCTCAGTAAATAATCCCTATTTTCAGTTTAAATCCTGAGTAAACCTTTGAAGTACTCCACCCTCTGCTTTGTTTTTGTTTTTTTGTTGTTTTTTTTTTCTTTTTTACATCATTATAGTAATTTCAAGATATATAAAATTTGAACAACTAAGAAAATAGTTATTTTTCAGAGTATGCTCTGTATGTTCCTATAGCCCCCCCCCTCCCCTCTCCTACTACTTAATACTTTTTTTTAAAAATAATTTTTAATAAAATAAAAAGTAGGAAGATAATAGACTCCCACACTAATTAATAAAGGTAGTTTTTCTAACTAAAAAGAATTTCCATTTGAACTGCCCATATATTTCAAATTAATATTAATCATATAACATTTTATTGTAAGCTTATTTAATTACAACAAAAAATATCTAATAAAAAGTTATTGATATGTACACTAACTCAAGATTAATTAAAAATTGTCTATACCAATACATGGGTATCAAATATTTTGCAGATCATTTCCAAGATCAGAATTTTTCCTTTTGTTTTGTTCAGCTTCCCTCATTTTTCTTAGCACTAACAACTCGTAATCAGTTTCTTCATGATTATCATAAGACACTTTAGCCTAAAAATAAATTATGCTTACAATTAATTAAATAAGCCTAAAACCTCCGAGGGTTCTAATTAAAAACATAACCAGGATAGAAAGAAATTTTCGATATCATTGAAAAATATTTGTTATAAAATAAATTCATAAAACAAGACTTAATTTTAAGACCTTGAAATACAAAGAAATAAACATGAATTTTCCAGAATATTTTTTTTTCTTTTAAAAATTGGAGATATTTTGTTTATTGCTCTTCAGCATTTTTGTTTATTTCAACTACAGCAGCCTCCTTTCATAAATATTTAATTTATCGTAAAATGTTAAAATTGACCTTAAAAACCTCATAAATTTTTTCATTATCACTTTATTTTCAAAAATATTTTGCTCAATTTAAAATATTCTAATGTAATATAAAAATATAGTTTTATTTCATAAAATAATAAAACAAATGAATAAAATTATAAGAATAGGTAAAATTGAAATTCTGGGCACATAAATTTTTTGTGGAAGGAATCGAGTAACTCAATTTTACTGAGGTTACTTGCTCTTTTGACTACAAAGAACTATTTCAGGGAAGTGGCATATAATTTAAAATACTATATAAGGAATATAACCTAATATATATATGTTATAAATCTTATCATAAAAATAAAAGACATAACTAATTCTCCAATTAATTTAATACAGCTATAAATATCATTGAATATAGGAGAAAAAACCAATACAATCATTGAGGGCTCAGTCCCAAATTCTCCACAGGAATGAGGGGAATTAGGGGGGTAGTCAGTAGACTAGAGGTACCTGAAGTTTACTAGCTAGGTACTCTGGCCCTATAACCCTAGAGAAGGGGGTTGGTTGGAAAGATGTTTATAATCCTGGGATTATCGAAGAGGAAGTTTTGGAGGTGGGTTTCAGACATGAAGAGTTTAGAAAAAGGGATTTTTCTTAGGAGTATATCTATACATTACAGGTATTTTAGAGAAGGGGTTTTGTGGAGGGATATCGTTTGAGGTGTTATCAAAATATTTATGAACAGGGGATGAATTTTATCTAGTGGTTGCCTTTGTTAAAATTATCAGACATTATTTATAGTAACTCCAATGCAAAAAAAAAAAAAAAAAAAAAAAAAAAAGATGCTACACACTATGGCAGCTTTCCATATAAATTTACTTATAAAAATGTATTTATATAGAAAGCTACAAATTTTAATTAATACCCAAAATAATATAAAAACAATAGAAATTAATAAGTTAAATACCTATCTGCAGTTATATTTACTATTACCTACTATTTAAGAAATATATATGAATAAAATATTAAATCTTAAACAGTTAAACCTTAGAAGCAACAGGAATTCAATTAATATAAACGTGACTAGGACTATTTAGTTATTGCTAAATCATTTATTTTAAACGATTTTCATAATTTAAGGTCCAAGTATTTCATGAGTGTTTGTCAAGCAGCTTAAATATGATCTAACTGAATTATAGAAAGACAATGGAACATTCTTTCAAGAATAATTTCCAAAATAACATTGATATTTAAGGCTTTGTTGAATTAGGGCAGTCTCAACCACTAGTTTACTGACCTTAGGAAGATTAGGAATAGGCTTGAAGTGTGGTATTCCATAGGAAGACTGAGGAGCAGATGGGAAGAGACTTCCAAAGGCAGTTGAAATATTATCACCCATCCTTGTACTGGTCATATGATATCCTCTAGATACATCAAATACAGACTTTCTATATACATTGGGTGGTTCTCCTGTCAACCATGTGAGAGTTAATGGGTTTTCTGCTAACCCTTTTTCTAACTGCAAAGCCTTTATCTAAAATTTAATTTTCAAAAACAAAATTGCATTTACTACTCACCATTAATTATATATACACACACAGTATAAAAAGAGAAACGTATTCTAAATATTAAATTTGGACACAAACATACCGCTGCTTCTGCCCTCACGAACTCAACAAGAGCACTACCATTCTTTTTTTGTGAGACAATCACTGTATCCACATCACCATACTAGAAATAATAATAAAAAAATCACAGTAATAGATTAGTCCTAAAATATCAACCAAGAAAATATTTCAAATATAAAGGATTCAATAAGTAAGAAAAACTAGAAAATTAAAAGGCACACTTTTATTAACTATTTGTTCGCGCCCTAATCCTCCTTTATAAGCCAGAGCGCCCTAATCTCGGCACAGGGGCTGACTCGCGGCCCTTATCGCCTAATGCAGTTTTCCCCTACCACACATTTCACTCTGCTTCCAGATCTCATAGGAACCACTCTGCTTCCAGATCCCATAGGAGTAGCTAGACAAAGTGTTTAACGTATCCGCCGCCGCCATTTCGCTTCCTAAAAGTATCATTAATTCTTGCCGCATTACGCGCCTCCCCATTACAATACAGTCCATTACTCCTCGTGCACTCACGACTGCCACGCATTCCCAGAAGGTAAGTGCTCTGAATTTTTGGGTTTTTCGCTTGGCCGAGTTGGAGACCTTTAATTTCAGGGCCGCTTAGGAGGAAGGACTGCAGATGAGAGCGAGGACCGAGCTGCCTGCTGAAACTAAATTGTAAGTTGTAATTTTGTTACCTATTATATTCAATTTTTCTTTCTTTTTCTTTTATTTTTAATATTAAAGATTTATTCTTTATTAGTCACATTCGAATCAGCAAAAACGCCACCACATGACCCCTAAAATTTGGTCCACCGGGCCGTGGATATTAATTTAAAAAAAATTTTTTTTTAGACTTTGTTCAAGTCCGGTCAAGGGTCAGCAAAGACCCTCTCTCTCTTGTTCGAACTTGTCGACCGGACTCTCTGACCCCTCTCTGCCCCCCGTTACCTGTCTTGCATTATTAACTCCCTTTTTAATTTTAAAGCATTCTTTGTCTCCATTATTTTATTTTAGCTTCCGAAAATAAAATAAAAATATGTCTGAACAGGAAGTTATTGCAAAATTAAAACTTTTAAATAGTAAACGAGCTGACTTAATCATGAATGTAACGAGGATATACGAAGTAATTAAAGTCCTAAACATTAGTGATTTTGCGAAAATTAAAAGTTACGCGGCTAGAATTCCTAAGTTTGAGGAGAAATTTTAGGATATCCAAAATAAAATTCAGGAGTTGAATTTTGTGCTTCCTGAAACAAATAAAATTGACACCACTAAAGCGCAAAGTTCATTACTAGATGTAATTGTTTCAATAGAAAGCATCCTCAGGAATTTTGAGGATGAAAGAGAATCATCCTCTCAGCCTACATCTCCAGTTCCACCTCCGCTCCCCCCTTCCGCTGCCTATATACTACCTAAAATAACGCTTCCTACCTTTTCTGATAAAATAGAGGACTGGCCTGAGTTTATTTCCCTCTATGATTCCCTTCATCAGTAATACCTCGTAGCATGCTTCCCAAAAATTTCAATATCTGAAATCTTCAATTAAAGGAGATGCTTTATCCATAATCTCTGGTTTTCAATTAACTGGTGAAAACTATGAATTAGCATATAACGCCTTAACTGATAGATTCCAAAATAAAAGGCGTTTAGCTGCCATGTATTTAAATAATATTTTAAATTTCAAACCTGGGTGTCCAATTTAAAATTAAAATTAATGTTAAATACTTTTTCCACTTCAATAAATTCAATTAAGGCTTTTGTATTAGATGATTTATCAGATTTTTTGCTTTTTACAATTGCTTGGAGAAACTTAGATGCTTCCTCAAAGAGAAACTTTGAAAATAAACATAGTTCAAATTCTATTCCCTCATATCAACAACTTATTGATTTTATTACACATCAGGTAAAAATTTTAGAGCTAAACGAAACTACTAATAATTCTTCATGTATTAGTAGTACTAATAATTCAATTAATAAAAATTATAGAACCCTTAATGGTTAATGGTAGAGTCGAAACCTGCATCCCGCCCCCTGTTTCCAGACCCCTCTCACCCACTTTTAAGCGTATTAAATGTCCCAACTGTGGTGAATTTCATTTATTGACCAATTGTCCTAAATTTATTCAATCTTCCATGGATGAGAAATATAAATTCTTGAGAGTGTCTAAACGTTGTTTTAACTGCCTTGGCCGCCATTCCCGCCTCCAGTGTACTTCTCCAAATGTTTGTAGAATTTGTAAAAGAAAACACCATTCTACATTGCATTCTGCCCCCATTGTGCCCATTAAGAGTAATTATGCCACCTCTCCCGCCTCCATAAAAAATATTAAAAATAATTATGCCACCTCCTCTGCCCCCATTGAGAACATTAAGAGTGATTCTGCTGATGAAGAGTGATACCTGTTGCCTCCGGTTTTTCTGGGGTGCAGGAATTATCATGTGCCTTCACGGAAACCACTTCCCATCCTCAACACTCTAACCTTGCTCCCTGTTTCCAACAAGTGCTGTTAGGAACAGCTAAAGTTTTAATTGAAGATGAAAAAAGAAATTTGCATCCTATTCGTGTGATGTTAGATCCTGGCTCCCAAGTCTCCGCTATAACTAAATCTTGTGCCCAAAAGTTAGGTATAAAAATCCAACCTGTTGTTTGTTCTGTTTCCGGTATTGGACAAGTTAATACACAACCTCTGGGTTTTGTTAACTGTCTCATAAAGTCTCCATTTCTCATCATAAGTTCCATCTTAGAGCTTTGGTCTTGTCGCAAATTTTGAATTCACTTCCTACGATTCCTGTTTCTGATGAAACAATTAAAAGATTCAACCATCTCATTCTCGCAGACGACACTTTTCACATCCCTTCAGAAATTCATATGCTCATTGGAGCCGACATTTACCCCAATATTTTAGTTCAAACATCTGAATCCCCTATTCAAGGTTATCCTGCTGCCATATTGTCTTGTTTTGGTTGGGTAATATTGGGTCCAACTAGTGCCTTCTCTTACAATATTAGCAATGAGATGTTGCTCACCACTCAATCGTTAGCAGATGTGATGAAGCGATTTTGGGAGATTGAAGATGTTGGTGCTGTTACACCGATCGACCCCCTTAATAAAGTGGTTGAAGATCATTTTGTATCGACTCATTATAAAGATTCCAGCGGCCGCTATTTTATTTCCTTGCCCTTTAAACCTGATGCTGCCCCCTTGCACTATAATAATAATAGGTCTAAACTATCTTTAGTGAAGTTAGAATCCAGGCTAAGGAAATCTGACCAGTATGATTCGTATTTAAAATTTATGAATGAGTATGCCTCTCTTGGGCATATGTCTCCCGCAACTGCCCCCTCTTCGTATATAATTCCTCACCATGTGGTCACTAAAGTATCCAATGGTTGGAATAAGATAAGGGTTGTCTTTAATGCCTCTGATCCCGATTCATCTGGTCTGTCCTTAAATGATCGCCTCCTCCCTGGCCCCAAGTTGCAAAGAGACATCACTGAGGTTCTCATGGCATTCCGTCTACATCGTGTGGATCTATGTACGGATATAGAAAAAATGTACCGCCATGTAATGGTGTGTCCTGCTGATCGGCGTTACCAACATATTTATTGGCGCCCTTCTCCTGAATCTGAATTGATGGAATTCGAATTGAACACTGTCACATATGGGGTCACACCCTCTGCCTTTTTAGCCATAAGAGTTCTGCATCAGCTGGTCCAAGATGAAGGCTCTTGTTTTCCAGAAGCTTCGATACCCTTCTACGTAGCACTTACGTTGATGACAACATAAGTGGCACTGATGATGTTGATTCGGCTCTTTTGTTGCGTCAACAATTGACGGAACTTTTAAAAAAGGGAGGTTTCTCTCTAAGTAAATTTTCTAGCAGCCATAACAGTGTGCTGGAAGGTTTACCTTCCGACCGTACAGAAACAAAATTCGACTTTTCTAAAGAGGAGAGTACAGTCAAAATTTTGGGGCTAACATGGGACCCTTCCACCAATTCCTTAATGTTCTTCGTATCTCCATTTAATCTTAAATGTACCAAACGCAATATACTGTCCTGTATTGCGCGTATTTTTGATCCCGTTGGATTCCTTGCCCCCGTCATTATGAATTTAAAGCGGATATACCCCCCACTATAGAGAATAACTGGTGTCGAGTTATTCAAGAGCTGCCTGATATGTCCGCCTTAAAAATATCTCGTCCGGTTTCCAATGAAAAGGTCATCTCCTACTCTCTAGCTTGGTTTTGTGATGCCTCAGAAAAAGGATATGCTGCCGCCGTGTATCTTTGCTCCCATACCCTCAAGGGTAATTTTAGCACCCTTTGGAAGGCAAAAACAAAGCTCGCCCCATTTAAAACTGCCTCCATACCTCGTCTTGAACTATGCGGAGCCCTTTTGTTGAGTGAGCTTGTTAAATCTGCTTCTCAAATTAATCTTTCTGCTCCTTTAATTAACCTTCAATTATTTTTTGATTCCACCATAGTATTATTTTGGTTACTGACTCCGTACCTTGATCCCCAAGGTCTCATCTCAAGGTGGGTGGGAGGCTCTCCTTTTCCTCTTTGGTTGAAGCCGCCAAGCATCCAATTCTGCTTCCTAAAACCGCTCACCTCTCTGCATTGTTATGCAAATGCTTTCCTGTTGAATCCCTTCACTCTGGACCCAATATTGTTCAAGCCCTGTTGCGCACTAAATATTGGATCTTGTCTGTTCGCGGTCTTTTGCGCCGAATTATAAGACAATGTCTAACTTGCCATCGCTTCCGTGCGAAGCCGTTTCAACCCCAAATGGTTTCATTACCCACATCCAGGGTCCAACCCAGCCGCCCCTTTGCTTCCGCTGGTGTTGATTTTGCCGGCCCCTTCTTGGTAAAAGCGGGCAACCCCCGCAAACCCCGTATCACTAAAGGATACCTCTGTTTATTTATACAGCCTATTGGTCGTAAAAAAAGGTTGATTCCTGGTCCTGATGAGGTCCACCGAGTTGCTTCAGTTACAATTTAAGCCAAAACGTTGGCAGATAATCCTTTATTTTAAAAAAATACATTTTTTAAATTTGTGTTTTTAGGATCTACCGAGACCGAACCCCAACTAAAATCATCTAAGAATAATATCTACGGTCAAAAAAACTCTCCTTTTGAAAATATAAGTAATTAGACATTCAACTAAAAGCAATAGACATGTCAACACCTGATGCTCAGCTGTTTTAATCTGTTGAAAGTTACTAACATTTACAGAGAATTCTATTAATTTCATATTTCTAATATTCTAATCATACCATTGATTAGTAACAATTGACCTTAAGTTAACTATATAATCATCTCACTTAAATGCATACAACTCCGTCGGGGGAAAACATCGTGAAGCGGCCACTGGTTAAAAAAAAAGGAAAAATCGGCTATCGAATCTCCAAGGTAATTCATTTTTAATTATCAACCAGTACAATGTAAATACTATCGGTTTTTGATAATTCAACAAATCGGTGATGAAAACCTCAATAATGTCTCCCCATTTCTTATTCATAAGAACTAACTTCAATTGCAGGCGAGCTAAAAACTGTTAAAAGGCTGAAAAATGCTACTTAATTAATCGAAACATTCTATGATAAAAAGAGAGGTTCTCTTGTCACATGCTAGTTTTAGAGAGAAAATAAAGTTGAGACTAAACTCCACAAAAAATTGAATACAACAATCGGGATAATTTACTGAGCCAGCTGGATGAAATAGATGAAAAACTATTCTGGAAGAACTAAAATTCCAAAATATTGAAGAAAAAAAAATAATATAAAAAACTAAGGAAAAGATGCCATAACTCGTTTATATAAAATCACCTTTAACCTGCCAACCAATATTAAGATAGAATTTCACAAAATAAATGTCAGGCATTACATACCCAATCCAGTCAGATGCAATAAATGTTTCAAATTCAGTCAAATTGCACTAACCTGTAAAAGTGAACAAATCTGCTATTTCTGATGTGAAACTTATATGACGGGTCACCATGCAAAATTAAAAATAAATTATAATCAGAAACACACAAGCACAGATAAAAACTGCCCAAAATAGTAATTTTGAAGAAAAGAAAATTAAAGAAATCTCATTTAGTGTAAGAATTACTTTACTTGTGACTTATGACGCAGCTGCGAAAATGTATAAGAACTTAGCCATGAACTATATCAATGATGTTCTGACCAAAAATGTGAAAGGATTCCTTTTGGTTGATGACTTCAGCATTATATGTAGGTCTTACAGCATGGAATTTATCAGAAGGCAGATACAGATCATTCTCAATTGACTTCAAGGAAGGTCAAGATTCCAGTTTCATTCATTTAACTCTTATTTATATTCACCTTTAATGAAACATGAGAAATCTGCTTGGATTAGATTTACAGAAGCGGGGTAGCCATTGAACAGTGAATATCTTTACATAACACTACCTCTTTTCAGCTTTATTCATCAAGTTACATAGAGACTCCTGTTAACATATTTTGCAGACTGATGCAGGCAAGTGCCAGAGTCATGTGTGCAAATTTTTCAGAAATTTGCTGTCAGGATACTCCTTTATTCAATGAGTGAATATAAAATACCTTTATAAAGATATAGTGCAATCACACAAGCAAGGACGAACCTGTCTGTGCTCTCTGCAAGAAAAATCATCCTGCAATTATAAAGGTTGCCAGATATACAAAGACCTAAAGCAACGGACTCAGCCCACTCTTACACAAAGTGCAGCGCCTTCAGCTTGAAGACCACCACCACCCCATGACAAAAAAGTGAACTCAGGTTATCTTATTCCTCGGCGACCCAGCCAACCCAAGAGCAACCTAGTTAAGAAGATTCACTTCCACAACCCCAGTCTACCAGAAGGGAGTGACCTACCATCTCTCATGTTCCTCCTTTACCACCAGCATTTACTGACCTCCAAGCCATACTTCAGACCTTCTCCTCTGAATTTCGTATCCTCATCACTCCTCTTATAAACCCCCTGACAATAGTACTCACAAATATGACATTTCACAATGAAATGAATCCACTCCCTCTGAATTCCTTTTCCATCCTCCTTTGAAATTCTAACAGCATTCAAACACATAAATGAACTGAAACTGACTCTAGAAGACAAGGATATAGATGTACTTCAACTTACTGAAACACGGCTAACAAATAATAAAAAGCTCAAGATACCAGGATACATTACATACCGAACTGATCAAAGAGATGGACGAGCTCCTTATTCGCACTTCCATACTCATTATTTAATACCTTCCACTCCTTACAGATTCTCTTCGTCCTACTTCAGTATCCATCCAAACTTCCACATCTCCAATTGTCCTGTCTGCAATATACTACCCTCCTAACAAATCCATCACCTCAAATCAGCTCCAAGAACATTTTAAATCCTTAGGTCCCCATTTCCTCTCCAGCAGAGATTATAATGCGAAACACTTGCAATGGGGCTCAAGAACCACCAACTCCAGTGCCCGTGCTCTGTATGATGCAGTTTCCTCTCACAATCTTTCCACTTTAAGTTCATCTCCAACCTACTGGCCCACTGATGTAAACCGTCTTCCTTATAGCCTAGATTTTTTCATTTGTCTTATGAAAATCTTATTCAAAATAAAATCTTATTCAAAATAAAATCTCATTCCCTTCCATCACTTTGTAAAACATTAAATGGACTTTTCTCTTACCACAACCCTGTCCTCCTTACACTGTCTCTCACACCCATCTCTAGAAAATTAATAAACTTAACAAATGGTCCCATTGACTGGCCATTTTTTAGAACTCTACTAGAAGAGTCACTTGACCTCAGAATTTCTTTTTGAAAACCTCTGAAGAGCTGGATGATAGTGTCCTGTTCTTTACTGTTAAGATTCAGCAATGCCTTTGGAAGGCAAACTTAAAACCCATCACCACCCGCTACACTGTAAATTGAGTTGAGCCCCTCCTTGATTCCATTAAAAACCTCATATTGGCATCAACCTCGAGCCCTGTTCCAGAGGTGCAGGCATCCCTTAGATTGTAGGGAGTTCAACCAGCTATCCCGTCTGGTAAAACAAAAACTAGGTGCTTTACAAAATAGGCATTTACTGCCCACCTCTCTAGCCTCTCAGCAGCAGACAATTCTCTTGGATTGCTACTCGCAGGATTTTAAGATATCATGAAACTTTTGCCCCCTTGAGTTGAGAGGATGGTTCCTGGGCCTCTCCGACAAAGACAAGGCCCAAATGTTTGCCCAGCATCTAAAGCAAACATTTACTCCATATCCAGATCCCAATCATTTGTCCAATATGCAGAGGTTGAGGAGTCACAGTTTCATGTTGTAGATATTATTTCCTTTTCCCTTGAGCGAAAATAATTTTGTCTTAGTGCATTCTTAGACGTCACTCAAGCATTTGACTGAGTATGGCATACTGGTCTATTATATAAGCCCAAATCCATATTTCCAAGCACCATTTAGCTAATCCTGAAATCTTAACTTTCTAACTATTTCTTTAGGGCCCGGCAAGGATCAGATTACTTCTATCACTTCCCAGTAAAAGCAGGTATTCCACAGGGCAGTGTGCTTGGACCTATCCTCTTTATCCATTATACTGTAGACATCATCACTTATCCTAATACCCTCTTAGCCATCTTTGCAGATGACAAAGCGATCCTCTCATCTCATCCTGATTCCAAAACCACTTCCAACATTTTACAAAATCACCTTGATGCTATTCAGCAGTGGTGCAGCAAATGGAGAATTAAAATAAATGAGTCCAAATGTATGCAGGTAAATTTTCAGCTATGAAAAGATTCTCCTAATAATGTTACATACAATAACATCCCTATACCTCTCTCCAATTCAGTCCGTTACCTTGGGTTCCACCTTGACTCATGACTAAACTGGAATGAACGCATTAAAATCAAGAAACAAGAACTCAACAGAGCCTCAGAGCCTCTGGTTCTTGTTACTAGTCTGAGTTACTCAATTCTTAGGGTTAAAGATAAATAAAAAAATATTTCTTAACCAAAAATGAAATACCTAAAATACTTTAGTCTCTTTTTGACTCAGGAACCTCTGATTTAGAAACTAAAAAAAAAAATGGTTCACTGTCTGGGAAAAACGAAAAATGGTTCATACCATCTTGAGGAATAGTGTGGTATCAGAAAATGAAATCGATATTTTCCAGAGTATTGAACATATTTGAAATATTTAGAAACATGAGATTATACTATTTTCCAGAGTCTGATTGGGGCATTTAGATTTATGGCAGAGATTTACAATGTCAACAAGGCTTGACTGTAATTATAAAACTATTCTACCATTTAAAAATAAATGGGCTCAACCAACATTCAAAATTACATTCTTAAATTTTTTTCATAAGTTTTTAGACAAAAAACTTCTGGTTTTCCTCTAAACCCCCCCCCCCCCTACTCTCTTGACTGATTTAAGCCATTAAATTCTCAACAGACCTTCACCTTCTCCAATATAGTAAAGATGAAGACATGTTGAAATTTTTCTGCATGTCAAGGTACCGATGCAGATAGCTTGATTTCCCAATGATAAATTTGCTTAAAAAAAAATAATAAATATTCACCTAGAACATCAGAAAAAAGAGGAAAAATCAAAGTTGATTAGGTAGACAGAGTCTGAGGGAAAACAACTAGTAGTGGTCTTAAGCCAAAAAATTATTAGATCACCAGTCCTGGATTTCATGATTTAGAATGGTAATCAATTTAGGGACAGGCCTTCATTAAATAAATAAGTTAAATAGACCATCTTTCAATCAATAAGCAAAGTATAATGTCAATTCATAATAATTAAAAGCTTACAATGTTATAAGAGAAGTACACTAACCTTTGAAAACATTTTAACTAAATTATCTGTGTTATAGCCACCGTTTGACGTATCATCCTTTTCACTCTTCCACTTCACTCTCAGTCGATAAAGTGACGGATCTGCATCTCCTGTCATAAGTTTCCTTTCTTCTAATATTTTCTGCTTAATGAAGTCCATTTCTTCTTTTAGCTGTCTGGATCCCTCTTTCCTCAACCTCTCAATCTCAGCCTGTTTATGAATGATTTTTTTTTTAAAGACAGATAAAAAATAGTAAATATTTATAAGTAAGCACTTAATTATTTTATTATAAAGATATGCCAGCTATAACTTAATTTTCAACAAAAACAAAATAAACATATTAAAACAAAATTCATTTTGAAGGATTGTTCAGAAAACAAAACTAAGTAATCAAAAAAATTGATGAGGCCTATATGACTTCCAAAAGTTTTTTGTTTTTCTTAATGCAGAGAAAAAAATAAAATATTTATTAACTATAATTACAAAATTACAAGTAAATAAAATTATTAATTATAAATTTATAATTACGGCTAACTTGTCTTCAGCACTTTTATTTCCGAACCTCATAGAAGCTTCACTTGAAGCCCGTCTTTCCCTAGCTTCAAGTTCTTCTTTAAGTTTCTTCCTATGAGAATCCAATTCTAAGTTCCGAATTTTAGCTGCTTTTTTGGCATTGTAAACTTTGTCATAAGCAGACTGCAAAAAAAAATAATAATAATAATTAACAGTGTTTTAATCAAGTATAAAAAAATACACTGTACTCATGTCAAAGAAAGAGGAATAAAAAAAAATTTGATAGAATTTAGGACTTTACATGTGAGTGAGTATTTAATGCTAAATACAATAGATTAAACAATAATTAATAAAAATTATAATTAATACAATTATTCACTAGAAAGGAAAGGAGTCTATGTGTACAACATGAATAGTTTAATACATTTTATGACTATATGCTAAAGCTTTGATTATTAACTTCAAATTGAGAATTTTTGACCATGGAGATTATCAGTAGAGAATTAGTTGGGTTGTCTTTTGGTTTTTTAGGAATTTACAGTCTTGAGGAAAAACTACCATGACCGAACCCCAAAAAATTCTCTTCTAATTTGATTATTAACTATTTAAAATGAACCAATTTATGAAAATTATAATCCTCTTTAAAAAAATAGTTCGTTAAATAAATTCTTCAAATTTGCAACAGTTGTACATTCTATCTTCAAATGTGCTGTTCAAAATTATTGCAGAATATTTCTTAGCAACTTGACTGGTACAAAGAGCCAGAAAAAAATCGAACTTTATTTTTACAGTACATAACATGGGATTAATGAGTGCAAATCATCCCTAATTCTATTTTTTTTTTCTTTTTTTTTTTTTTTTAATGGGGTTGGTTAGGAAACTGGGGAAAGCATTAGAGATAGAATGAAGTGTTGGGAAATGGGAAGTAGATGGATAGATGTCAAGATGAAGTGTTCCCAGAGAAAATTAATTAAAATATTTGACCAAATAAAAAACAGTTATAAAATATCCAGTCTTGCTACACATTAAAATTGTTTCTATTTCTCGCCAGGCAGGCAATACAGGGATATCTGAGGCAATCAGGGACCAAAAAAATAACATCTAATACTAGATATAACTGAACAGACCCTGGGCTGCCTAAACATCAGGTTTGGGCATAGATCTGCTTTCTCCTACAGCCTACTGCACAAGAGAGAGAGAGAGAGATGTGGCAAAAATAATTAATAGGGCAAGCAGCTTTTAACATACGAGATGATTGCTTTATGGAAATCCTTCCTATACATATATATATAAATGTATTAGTGTGTACTAATAAGCTTTTTAAAAAATATGAACAAGAGCAATTTCAGTGACAATAAACAAATGGACTTTTATAAATGGTTGAATATTTAAAATGAAACTAATTTTTTTAATACACTACAGGTGAACTAAATTTTTGATGTTCAAAAGGAGTTTTTTTGACCGTAGATATTATTCTTAGATGATTTTAGAATAAATCATCTAAGAATAAATTTTTGATGTGTTAAAGTGAGTGCCCCAATGAAACCAGGGTATATTTGAATTTTTGGAAAAGAAGAGCAACATAAAAATTAACAGGAAATAGTGTGCTATAAAACTATATTTACCCTGGCTTTATCATCGATTAATATTTCCAAAACATTAGACAACTCCAAAAAAAGAGCTCCAGCATTTGGATTATCTGGATTCTTGTCAGGATGACATTTTAGTGCTTTTTTCCTATAGGCCTTTTTAATCTGCAGAAAAAAATACAACAAAGCTTTAATCATTTTCAAATAGTATTTAACTCATTTACAGAAAAATACAAATTGATGAACCTCTGAAGTTGTAGCCGTAGACTGTATTCCCAAAATATCATAGAGATCTAATTCTCTAATGTTCTCGAATTTATCCATTAGAAATAAGTTCTAAACTCCAATAGCGCTCAAAAACAAATGTCTTATAACATACAATCAACAAGAAGGTTACAAAATCTTACTACAAACAAAATAGTTTGTCATTCCACCTTTTTTGAGAAATAACTGACTTTTTGCAAATTATGGTACAAAATTAGTTTAGTTATAATGTATTACTATAATTAAAAAAGATAAATTAATATCTAAAGAAATATGAAAAATTTAAAATTTATGAATCAATTCTAAACTGCCATTTGAATTACTTTGCCATAAAATAAAAAAGCAACACTGCTTGCTAAAAGGTAATAGTTTGGTTTCCCAAAATGAGTTACGTATCTCTGAATATTTAAAGTGTGAATAGTTTTGCTTAATCTTTATCTGTACAATGAGTTCTCAAAAAGGAAATTTAAAAAGAACTCGTCCTCAGAAACACCAAAATACTAGGGCATTTAAAAACGACTTATACGATAAAACGCCGAAAACTAAATTTCTCAATAACTTAGACATAGAAGACGTATGTATCCATTGCAAGGGAATTCTTGAGTGGAGGATCAAATTTAAAAAGTATAAGATACCAAAAGGTCCTAAAACGTGTGTCAAATGTAATCTGAAAAATGTTTTCCTTGCCTATAGGACTATGTGTTCCCATTGTGCTATAAAGTTGAAAGTCTGCCCCAAGTGTGGTAAGAATGAACAAGAAATCCTTACAGAAAATCTGAAGCAAAAATCGTTGAAGGAAGGTGAGTTCTTATTTATGTTTGGTTTATAAGCAATATTTCTAGTGAGATTCAATAGCCCCTTCTCTGGGCATTGAACATTTTTATTAAAGGAATAAACTTGAGTTCGAGAGTCACTCAAGACTGAGTATCCCCACACAAACTTACCAATCCTCCACTTGAATTCAGAATAAATTATTTATTGGAAACAGTACATCACCCCTTGTAACTTATGTTTGTTCTTTTTGCTAATGCTGTATATAAAATATTTTTGTGACACTCATACATCTTGTGTTCGTTTAATTTAAGATATTTTCCTTGTCTCAATGTTCTTCACTTACATATATAGTTTGCACTGTTATTATTATTATTTTTGTTACTTATTGATCTATTTTTTTTTTTTTTTTTTTTTTTTTTTTTTTTCTAGATGATATCGTCAAGGATGAAATATTTGTAGTAAATAAAATAAAGATTTTATGGTCTAATTTATTAAATTTTGTTTTACAGTGGTTATATTAATTTCCTTCCCTATAATTCTAATCTAAATAGGATTGGATACTCTACACTCTATTCTATTCTAATTTTATTTTCAAGCAATCTTTTTTATGTCGGTTGAGAGGAATTTATAAATCATCTTAGGTGGTGATCTACCACCCCTCCCGCAAAAGGAATTTTCAGGTGACCCCGAAGATATTTATTACTCATAAAAGTATGGAGTAGAGCAATAGATTAGTTAGAGAATATGTCCCGACTATTTTAATAGGCCTTAATGAACTTACTTTGTCCAGATTGAACCTCTCAAAATTCCCATTAATCTTTGGAGAGGTGACCAGAATTTTATTTTCAGAGCAAAGATCTATTAACATCAAAGATATAAAGATTTTTGTTACAATTTTATCCAATGCATACTCAAAGGTGTGGCTAACAATTTCTCATTAGCAGTTCACCCTATAATTTGGGTTATATTGAAAATCAGCCTAACTTATAGGTTTAGGTAAGGCCTAAGTGCATTTTTAGTTATTTTTGGTAATGTATAGTAAGAGAATAAAATGGTTCTTTGTTTTCGGCAGTAAGGATACATTTCAGAAACTTAAGACATTGCTCATCTTAAGGTACACTTAGTCCTTGGTTCATACATTAATATAAATTATATTTAAGTGATATCTAGGTCACTTTGAGAAGAAAATGTCATAATGTGAAAAAATATAATAATATTCATTATTAAATTTATTAGTTAAATTTTAAGAAAAGTTTGTACAAATTTAGGATACAGGCAGACTATATGCCTAATTCCATTTGAGCTTGATTTATAAAAACTCAAGGAGGATTAAATACAAGTTTTTTTTTGTAGGTATCAATGAAATATACTATAGCAATCTATGAGGAAGTAGGACATTCCATGTCTAATCAACTGAGAAAGATCATTTTTACCCTCGCCCTCTTGAATTTTTTTAATTCTTACACTATTAAAATAGTAATGTATGCACTAATAATAAATATAGGCCTTAAAAATGATGAAATTTTACTGAGATTTAACTTAATTTTGAATTATAACTGCAAAGTTGTAAATGGTCTAAAAAAAACAGGAGATACAGTTTCTTTGTTTGAGCAACCAGCTAGTAAGTCAAGACATTTACAATCAACATCTGCCTGCTGTCCTAGGCAAATGTTAAATGTTCACTTTCCATTTGTAAGATCCATAGGAGTTCTGTGAAACACTCCACTTATCCACCTCTCTTCTTGCCCCATAGAATATTCCAGTCCAGTACCGCTTACCCAGCTTGAATTGGATAGCATCCAAATTTTTGTACGTATCATTCACTTCCCCCCCCCCCCTCTCCGTCCCAGCTCCACTTTCCTTTTCTTTACTCCACCATAAGTAGGATATAGCACTGAACAATATGTCTCTCGAACATGAGGATGACCTGCTATATGATTACTTATCATATATGTTTCAGAGCCTTAACAGTACCAGACTTATCGATATTTTATGCATTTATGTTGTTTTGGTGAACCAATAAATGACGAATTTGTTTCTAGCTGGTTTCTCAGTCCAGAAACTGTTTTTAACAGTTATCATTTTCTTCATCCCAGGTATATCATTTCTAGTGGTAGTTGTGAATAGGTTGATCACAAGAGTTCTCTGACTTATACTCTTTAGAAATTGCGTAATCATGCACTTAGTTTTTTTTTATCTACTAGCTATTTAAATCTTTAAATTTATAAAAGGTTCCTTATATTCTATTTTAGACCTTCTGAGGATGTCCAGAAAGTTAAGGCTTAAACAGCTTCCTGCAGGATTTATTATCCTAGAAAATCTGGTATTTAGAATTTATGATCTCCTTTATTGCTGTCAATCCACTCTCTTAATGTTCACTTTTTTCTCCTCCAGTGGAATAACTTTTTCTCTCTTATGACATGAAGCTTCTTCATAGATATTTTTGTTTGTCAGTTTTATTCTTTAGGTCTTCAAGAGACTGGCATCTGTCATCAAACCAGGACATAGCCTTAGCTCCCATAATATAGCTTCCTCTGTTCTGTACAAGGTGCTGAGAGACTGTTTCAGCTGTGCTGCTCCATCTGTCATCATCTAGGATAGCTAGATCTAAGGAGCTAGGCCTCAAGCATTTAGAAATATAGTTCGATTACGCAGCTCCTGGTAACAGAATTTTTTACTATGTAATTATTTTTATTTAAATAGATGTTTGTATATATATATAGGGCATTTAAAA
>KZ807604.1:100830-113682 GCA_000696205.2 Oncopeltus fasciatus | reverse complement strand
ATATATATAGCTTCCACAATTTTTATAATAAAGAAATTAAACTTTTATTTTTTAAGCTTCTTTTTGTTTTTCAGTGGTTGAGGTCCAGGGAAAGGAGTATATAAGAGAGGTGGTCAAAATTTAAAATTTCTGTACTATGCTTTTATTGGTATTCTGAAAAAAAAGTTTCTTTTTTTAATTTGATGTTTCATTAATTTCATTAGTTTAAAATTTAAGTAACTTCATAAAAAACAAAAAAATAAAATTCTTAGCCTATTCATTTTTGGGTCCTTATTTCTGTGGCCTAACACTTTTCAGAAATTAAAATAAATAATAATATTGTAATTAATTAAAATCAGTTTTTATCTTTATAAAAAATTGTTGTTCTCAGTACCAAAAAATATTCATTAATTATTTACATTTTATGTGTTTTGATCCTTTAGTTCATTCACAAGCCTGAAATACATTTTAAATATTTTTTACAATTATATTATTCGATTGAAAATAGTTACTTTTTAATATCAAGTTATTAAATATGCACTATTAATAACTCAAAAACAAATTTACTTTAAATGCTTATTTATGCAATAATTAATAGTAAAATTACAAATTGCCAAAATTAGAAACTAAATTAACATTTTATTCAAAAATAACCATGAATAGAATTATTATTTTTCTATGGCATATTTCTTTCTAGAAGAATAGAAAGTATTGTGGCATTTTGTAATATTAACAACTGTACAAATCAACATTATAGTTTATTTTTATAATGGTGAATATAGGTTTATTGGCTACTATAAATTATGAAATTTTTATTCAAATAATGAATTTGTTTAAGAGGTATAAATATATTATTAATGTTCAGGTTTGTGAATGAACTAAAGTTTAAAAATGTAGAAAATGTAAATAAATAATAGATATTGTTTGGAAAAGAAAATAATAGTTCTTAATGACGATATTGGAATTATTTCTAATTTACATATGAAGAATTTCATCTAGTCTAGATCAAGTTATTGTATAGAATTTAGAAATTCATGATTTCATTTCATTGTGAATTTAAAGAATGAAACCACATTACATTTTTGGTTTTTCTCCGACAGCGTAAAAACCACAAGTACTCTTCAAAAGAATATTTATTATTATAATGAAGGGTTCTATTACATTGGGCTCCATAGCTGAAAGCGCTCAGCTATGTTATAATAGAATTTTGTGTGAAGTATGGACTTTTCAATTTGATAGAACTCTTTCTTATAATTGAAACTTTGCCCTGGTTCAAAGAAGAATTAATATTCACAAGTGAGGCAACTGTGATCTCGAACTCCGAGATTGTGTTAAATTTTTTTTTATCATTATAAGACTTTTGTAGGTTTAACCTTTGTAACTTGAATAGTGTGAAAATTATCTAATTTTATCGAAATGTGTATTGTAGGTTACTGTATTAAAAGGTCATTTATGTAATATCGTACAGGATCAATGTTTGAATTAGGAGCTAATTTAGTTAAAATATGTGTTGAGCGTTTAGTATTTTGAAAGTTTTCATTTTGTAATAGTGTTTTTATCTATTTTTGTAGGTTACACCTCTTTCTCAAGAGTTGCTCCAATTAGCGATTTTCAGTGAAATATATATTGTGGGTTTAGTATTTTTTATATGTTTTAGTATCGGTATTCTAGTATTTCTATTATATTGTAACCTGGAAAACATCATTATCTAGCAGGAAAATTGACACAGCTTCTAAAGACAACAGGAGCCAAATAGAAACCTTCAAAAATGAATTGATAAGAACGACCAATTGGAAGCAGGTTTAGATCGAGATTCAGTCTCAGGTTGGTAAAGTTTTAGGCATTAAAATTTCTCATGAGATTTGGCACAAAAAATACTAAACCCACAAAACTTTAATGGAAGAAATTTTCTATCATCAAAAGTTTGTCAAGCACAAATTACATTAAGAACCTATAATAAACCAAAATATTTTTAAAATCTAAACCCGCAATACACTTTTCTAACACACACACTTCTAAAGGAGCTTCTTACTTTATTAAATCTTATTAGCATTAAAATGTTTGAAATTATTATATAATGGTATACAAGAGGTGAAATTCGGTTGATTAAGTACAACTTTCAACACTGCCTATCAGGTACTTAGTAAGAAGTTATGGTTGGTTATCCGCCACTGCTTCCAATTTTGCTGTGCGATAAGATATTTTAGATCAATCTTAAGCCGCCATTAGAAAATCTTATAAGATATGGGTATATCAATATGAATAAGAGCGGTAGTCTACGACATGAGCAATGAAATTTGGACTTGCACTGTCCCGAACATCAATTCGGTAACTAGTTCACAATGTCTCAGTAAGGAAACTTTAAGGTATAATAGTGGAGCATCTTTCAAAATTGATGCCCAGAAAGTCAAATAATTTATAACGCGATGAAATTAGAAATTACTCCAACAAATAACCTCCACACATTTTCATAGACTTAGAACATTCAGCTTAATCATTTTTGGGCCAAATACACTCCTGAATAATTTTCCTTGTGGGCTATTGAAATGAAGTTTTTAAATTGTCCGAAAGCGCTCGCCAACGGGAGATGGTGTGCAGAAACCAATGAAGACGGAGAATAAAAGGTATGAGAGTTCTATATTCATTGGTGGTAGAAATAATAATAACCCTTTAGATTATTTACATAATTATAAGTATGTTGAACAAAAAATTAAATTTACCATTTCATCTTCCGGGTTGGACCGAGTCAAATTGTTGTTATTTGCCGAGCTTTCGCACATCATGTAATAAAAGAGAATTATCTTTTCAGCCCTGAAGAAGCCATCACATGATGTGCGAAAGCTCGGCAAATAACAACAATTTGACTCGGTCCAACCCGGAAGATGAAATGGTAAATACATCTGACGACCGACGAAGCCTACGTGAACAAAAAATTAAATTTGTTATTTTCAAGAAATTAGAGAGAGACTTTTTTTATTTTTATTTGCGTGTTAGCCTTCCATTCAACCACTTAGGGTAATGGAGGAAGGGGCTATCTACAGATTGCCACCCCATTTTAAACACTTATGGCTCAGGACAAGCTTCTATATTATATATAAAAGATTGTCCTGGGCGGGATTTGAACCCGGCGGCGTCAGGATTGTGAGACCCGTACGGATCCCCTGAGCTACCCTGGCGCCCCTCGAGAGGGACCATAAAAATCTCACCTTTTATTATAAGACTATAACGGCCTGGTTCGCAGAAGCTATCAATATTTTTAAAAAACTTAGAGATGGGAGTATTTTGATTGAATGTCATAATGACACTCAGTCTTCAAAATTAATAAAGTTAAAATCCTTTTTTGATATCCCAGTAACATCTGAACCACATCAAAGATTAAACAGTAGTAAAGGGATAATATATTCCACTGAATTATTGTTTGTATCGACTACTGAAATATTAACTGAGTTGTAGTCACAAAATGTTATAGAAGCCAAACAAATAATTAGCCAGACAAAAGGCCCTACTCCTAGATTTATTCTCACATTTTGCAAACCTCACTTACCTTCATTTATTAAAGCAAGATACCTAAAGCTAAATGTCACTCCTTATATACTATCACCTTTACGGTGTTTTAATTGTTATAAGTTTGGACACATCACAGGAAACTGTGGCATCACAACTCCAAACTGTAAAAAATGCTCACAAGTTGGACATACAGAAATGAATTGTGACAATACTCCTTTTTGTATTAACTGTAACGGAGAACATGAGCCACTACATCCACAGTATTTGTCCTACATTAAAGAAAAAGATATTAAAAAACATTCAGGTCACTAAAAAAGTAACTTATAGCTTTGTATACAAAACTTTATTTTGAATCACAAGCTCCAACAGTTAGTCGTTCCTATGCACAAAAAGTGAGTAAAAATTTGTTTACATTGAATAATAATACTATCAATAAAAACAATTCAGCACAATTTACTTCTAAGAAATCACATACTGTCTCAATACAAACAGAACCTGTAACTGAGCAAGTTACTAATCCTTTAAGTGATAAGGGTCGGCTGGAGTCACTCTCTCACCCCCATCCCTCCTCACCTGCAGACCCTGTCCCAGCACTTGGGCCAGTCCCCTGCCCATATCCCTCTCTGCATCTGCTACAGATGCTAATCAGTCCCTCAACAAAACGTCCTCTACCAAAAATTATAAAGTCTTCATCCTCCGCTTCCTTAAAATCAAATAATAATTCAACCCGACCCTCTACAAAAAAATAAATTTCAGCTTTGACTTGTCTGTCAACCTAGATCTAAACTTAAATGATCTGCATTCAGTGGAATATAAATAAAAGGTCTTCTGTTACACAAGCCTGATCTAGAGACTAATTAGTGATACGGGAAGCCGTATTATTTGTCTTCAAGAAACTCACCTCAAAACGTTCAGTAATTTTAATTTGAGGAAATATAATATCCGGAATGACTACACGCATGGTCAAATAGCGTGTGGCGATGTATGCCTCATGGTTCATCAGGAAGTGGCATACACAAATGTAACCCTCCAAACCACACTGCAAACCGTAGCGGTTACTACCTACTTGCACGCTCCTCTCACAATTTGCTCACTAACCTCCCTCCCGGTACTCCATTTACAGAGAACTTAATTTCACAATTGCCATCTCCATTTTTACTCCTAGGTGATTTTAATACACACAATCCAATCTGGGGTAGTAATTCGCTAGATCTACAAGGCCGAATAGTAGAAAACTTTCTCAACCGTAATTCCATAGTTACCATATACTAAATGATTCTTCACCAACACACTTCTGTTTCAGAACCGGAAACTTTTCATCAATAGACCTCTCATTATGTAGCCCATCTGTTGAAGTCATTCAACATTTATTTTTATTTTATTCTGAAATTATCTTCCTTTTATTATTTTTATTTTAAATATGAAAAATTAAATATTATTTTAATTTCATACATTTTAGTTCCATAAATCATTTTTTAATTATGATTATAATTGTAAATAATAAGTTTTGAGTTTTATTTTGATTTTTGATATTTTGATTTCTTATTGAACTATAATTTTACTAATATAAACAAGGAGAGAGAGAGGTAGGTCACACGGGGGAGAGAAGGAATTCGTTGTTGTTGTTCAAATACTCTTAAGCCTATCAGTTAAGCTTTGTCCCTTGACGTGATAGCACCGTACTGTTCTAGTGATTCTCGCTATTTCCCTATCGGAGACATTTCAAGTTGATTGAACATTTTATTTTCCTGAAATAGCGACATTTGATTATTTAATTTTTTGAATCATTGATTATTATCATTACGGAAGAGTGCTAATCAATATTACGCTAGTAATCCAACAATTAGCGTACTGCCAACATCTCACCGAAGCCGTACTTTGGCCGACGCTGCCTGCACACCTGTCTTTGACTGCCGGCCGGCCTCATCAGTTCAACCAGACGACAACGTTTTCTTCTTCACCCGGATTCGACGCAGTTTGTTATTTTCAACATTCTTATATTCCTGAGCTCACAATCAGGTCAGACCTATTATTATTTATTCCTTCTCTCTCTCCTTCGTACAAAAACGAATCTTCTAAATAGTTGCAGTCAAAGTAAAAATTAGGATTTCACACAATTTTTACAAACTATTTATGTTTATTATTTATTAATTAATTATTTAATTTATTATTTCTAATTAAGTTAATTTCTTTTGTAATTTCCTTGAATACGATATTTTTCTACTTGTTAAACTAATGCCAATAAACCATTTTCATTGTAAACCTATAAATTCTGTAATTTTCATTTCATGAAACATCAACATTTTTCTTGATTCTCTTTTTTATTAAAATTGCAAATAATTTATAAACATTTCATTTATGCTATGACAATATTATTGTGGTACTAATTCGGAAGTCACAATTAGTATTGGCAAATTCATTATTGTATACACTTCTACAACCAGACCCGGCATTTTATTTAGTGTATGAGGATTTCTACCCCTGGTTCAGCCTCCGCACGCAACACTATCTTTAGCATCAACAATAGATTGGAAAGTCCATGGCGATTCGTACTGCAGTGATCATTTTCCCATAACACTTTCATTCCTTCATAGTTCCCCTATGTATCCACGACCATCGCGATGGAAATAAAATAAAGCTAACTGGAATCTGTACCAGCAGTTAGCTGCCCTCTCGCTCATTGATGTAACGAATGATGCAACCGCTGTTTTTGGTCAAATAAAAAATATAATAAAATAAGCCCCCGAACAGGGCTAAAATAAAGTACTACTTTAACCACATATATTCTCCCCGGAAGATTTGACTGAAGCAATTATTGTGCTATTTCCTAAGAAGGGCAAGCCGCGAAACGAGATGACAAATTTCCGTTCCATCTCGCTAACCTCTTCAGTTTGTAAATTGATGTAAAAAATGGTGACTAACAGACTAATGTGGTTTATCGAGAAAAACAATAATTTAAACCATAACCAAAGTGGCTTTCGCAAAGGCCGCAGCACAACTGACAATCTTTTACAACTAGAGACATCAGTACTAAAAGCTATCGAAAGAAAAAAACAAACTTTTCCCAGTATTTTTAGATTTGGAACATGCCTTTGACAGCACCTGGCACAGGCATATAATGGTTACTTTAATAAAGATGGGCATAAATGGCAATATGCTATATTTCCTCAAAATTTTTCTGAATAGTAGACGATTCTTAGTGAGATCCAGTACCCAACTCTCTAACGAGTTTAGACAGGTGAACGGAGTTCCTCGGGGTAGTGTGCTGAGCGCTTTACTTTTCTGCGTGGCTCTAAATGATTTATTAATGCTTAACAAAGCGACTTTCAATATCGTTCTGTATGTTGATGACATTTTGATATACACTAGAAAATAATTTCAGAAATGATTCATGATAAGAATAACTTTCTACAAACTGTTTATGACTGGCTTCAAAATCTCAATACCCAAATCTAGCTATATTTTATTTGCTAAGGACACAGGAAAGGGTTCTTATAAACAATAGTACCATCAAATATTCAGAAGCAACAAGCTATTTAGATTGAGACCTAAGGTGAGCCTTTGATAGAACTTTATCCCGGAGGTACCACATCAAAAATGTGTACCTCCGGGATAAAGGATAAAAAACAAAATGTATGCAAGCAACAAACATTTTAAAATGTTTATGTAATACAGTATGGGGAGCGGATAGAACCACATTGATCCTTTTCTATCGATCTCTGATAAGTTCTAGAATCGATTATGGCTCTGTCGCGTATGCCTCCGCTAGCGACAGAACATTCTTCATGCTTAACTCGGCACTCCGAATCCGCTACAGGAACATTTAAATCAAGCCCCAGAGACAGCCTCAAAGTGGAAGCTGGGGAGATACCACTTGAGCACAAAAGGAAATTATTATCGCTTAGATATTATGTAAAAATATTAGCTAAGCCATACCACCCACTACCTGCCACAATTTAGTTTGAATTAAATTAAAATAAATTTTAAGTATATTTATAATTGAATTGTGTAAGTTGTGTTGCCCCATCTCACCCCTCTCTCTCACACCTGTCTCTCTCTCTCCTCGCGTGCGTACTCGTCGCTGGCTGAGGAGTGGCTGCTTAGTCCCCTGTTAATCCCGCTACTGGACTCATGGCCCCCCTGGGCCTCTGCCTGCCGGACACCAACCAGTCCTCGCTAGACCACCTAGCCCACTGCATTACGCTGGCAGCCTTCACTTTATGGGACACTCCAACTAGCTTCCAGGAAAGCTTGAGATTCCCACAGATTTCATAGGACTGCCGCAGTGTGAGGAGGATCTCCCAGCACCCATCTTCATTTTGGGACTCGTAGCCGCTCTCTTCAGACCGATAAGTACCCTTGGTGCACATTATTTGAGAGAGGGGCAATTTTTCTGGAGACTTTATTAAGTCCCAGATTGATTATTATTTAAGTAATTAGAAATTAATATTATTTATTATTATTCAGAAGAAATATTATTTTATTATTTGTTTGTTGGTATTCAAAGGAACATTAACTTCTTAAGGAGATCATTTTTCTCTTATGTTTATATTAATAAATTTATTTTATTTATCGCTCTAATAATGCTGGCTGATATTTCCCACATCTCCTATTGTATACAGTCCCCATATTACTAACATTAGGTGTGTACTTAATGACCTAAACCTTCATATTCCTACTCCTCTACCTCTCCAATCCCTAATAAGCCCTCGATTTAACTTCTCTTTAACCAAGAACCTTAAACAAGAAACTCCTCCTGTTGTATTTTCAAATGAATTTCACAATATTTTGCAAAAAATGCTTCCGTGCACCGTCATATACACAGTGAGCTCTAAGATGAATAACAAAACAGAGGCAGCATTTGTGAGCAATGCAGGATCATAACGTTTCTCACTCCATAAAATGGCGAGTACATACACTGCAGAGCTAATAGCGATCGACAAAGCTCTAAATGTAGAGCGTTTCCCGCAACAGAAACGGTTAGTAGTTTGTACTGATTCGTTGTCGTCAATCCTTAGTATAAAGAACTTATTCATCCAACATGCAATAATAAATAATATTCTATATAATATCCAAAATTTGTACCGAGAACGGATAAAAATTACATTTTTCTGTACACCTAGCCATTGTGGGATACATGGAAATGAGAAGGCTGGCCATGAAGCTAAGCAGGCTACGTAGAGTGGCAATAATTGTAATTTCGTTACTCCAAAAGACATAATGACATTCGTTAAAAAAATAGTAATAAGTAAATGGGAGGATCAATGGTCTAATGTAAGAGAAAAAAACTTCGAGAAATCAAGAACACTGTGTGTCTATGGAATTCATCTTTCAGAAAGCATAGACGCGAAGAAGTAATTTTGTCTAGACTGAGAATAAGGCACACTCAACTAACCCATGGTCATCTTTGGCTAAAAAACCTCCTCCGATATGTGAAGATTGTCAGGTTCCCCACTCTGTGAAACATATATTGACTATGCAGATAAAAGACAACAATTTAACCTCCCATCAAGCTTAAAAGAAATGTTAGGCAACGATTCACAAACAGTTAAGGTCAAATACCGCATTTTTCAAGTAAAAATAAAATTGTTGTACTTTAATATGTTTAATAAAATATATTTATCATATATTATTCCTGAAATGCCTTATTTCTGAGAAAAATTGTAACATACTTGTCCTAAAGGATGAAAAACCACCAAATTATATTGATAGTTATTGTTCTATATCACTATTATAATTAACTAATAAAATTACTGGAACAATGAAAGAAAAATGACAAAGAGTATTTGGTTGTGGAAACTCCACAAACAACCTCATACTTGCAGGAACTTTAAAAAGAAAAAAGTTCATGAGGGTTATTCTTAATAATGAATGTCTTACTTCCAGGCCTGGGGAAGACAGAGACTACAGAAGCATAGTAACAATGGCTAAAAGTTTAACTACTTCCAAAACTTTTTTAATAACAGAGCATTTAAAGTGAGATTTGGAAATGAACTTTGTGATGAATATCTGTTAGAGGATGGGGTACTTCAGGTTGTTGTTTCTAGTGCTAAGTTAATAAGATATCAATGAGAGAGCCAACAGAGAGTTTAGCATCCTGTACAGATTATATATTTTTCTGATGTTGTAGTTCATGCTTTTTGGGGAAAAAAGCATTAATGACCTAAATTGTTTGCTCCAAAAAATTTGGAATAATTTGACACATGTTGAAATTAAACTAATTCAAAATTTGCCCATCATAATCATCTAGCATACTATTTAGTAAAAAAAAAAATGTTTTAACAGTTAATGATTAATAATTCTATTGAACATTTAGGAATCACATTTGATAAAGCTCAACGCTTCCTCATATAAAAAATCTCAAAATTTAATACCAAAAATTCTTAAATATATTAAGTTCTAAGTAACACATCTGTGAGTGCTGACTGTATAAGTGTGTTGCTGGTATATTGCAGTTTAGTACGTTTTAAACTTTATTATGGTTGTGTGATTTAAGGCTCTGCCAGCCAGAAAATTTTGGCAAACGTCTTCTGGCTGGCAGAATTTTGCAGATACTAGACTCAGTTTATCACACAGGCTCAGACTGGCAATAGAGGCATTTAGTGCTAGTCCTGTTCCTAGTATTCTGATTGAAGCAAGAGAGCCCTTACTTCGACATTTAAGACTCCAACTAAGGGCATGTTAGACACGGAATGTGTCGAACAATAAAACGCCACATTAAATCACCCACTGAGTTAACTGATATCTCGCTATGATTGGGGTAGATTTTAGTCAGAAGAAATAATAAAATTTAAACTTCCATTTTCAGCTTGAGCATCTTTATTCCTCCAGAAAATAAATATCTACTCAGATATAATGAGTTATAATTACCTCTCCACTCCTCAGGCCTCCTCGCAAAATGTGACCCATTATGCTATTTTTCTTTGTTTTATTTTGTTGAGCAACTTACGAACCTCATTTGTTCTGCTGAGAACGGCCTTATTTGTTTGCATAGCCATCCAAGGTCTGTAAAGCCACAACTTGAATGCTTCAATGCGATTAATGATAGATCTTTTCAGAGTCCATGCCACGACATCATACAAAAGAAGCAATCTTTTTTTTTTTTAATGGCAATTCAACCACTATAGGGTTATTCATGCCTCTTGGTCGGCAGCATAGTAGGCAAGAGAAAGCCCGGAGGCCGGCGGGAGGCAGACCTAACCAAGGTCGAGTAGAGTCCCCTTCTGCCAGATTTGCCTTATTGGCCCCACATTTGGGAACTGGCTACCAGGTCNTATCAGTAATTTTATTATATTTGTCAGTCGCTGAAACATTATTATTTAATTCGATCGAACTAATTTTACAGACCAGTGTATTAACTACCTCAGTGAGTTTCTGAAGTTGCTCAGAGAGTGAATCTAACTGGTTTTGACTTGTTGTCGCCTGCGAGTAGGTTACATGCTGTGGATTGCTATTTCGTATACTTCTTTTATATAGGATTTGTTCGGCCTGTTTATATGTTACCCTGTCTTCACTTCTAATTTTCTCGATCTCTTTCTCTTTTTTATAAATAGGACAAATTTTGGACCACGCGGGGTGATTTGAATCACCACAATTCACACATTTTAATTCATCACAAACAGAGCTATCTTCGTGTGATGAATTTCCACATTTACCACAAACCTTAATATTACATCTACTAGCAAAGTGACGATATTTATAGCAGTTGTAACACTGAATGGGTGATGGTTCAAAAGGGCGTACTTTAACCCTGAGAAAGTCGAGGGTGATATAGTCGGGTAAGGTGCACTTTTCAAATGTCAAAACAAACGAATTTGAAGGAACTTTATTTCCCCTGACATTTTTCATCAGTCTTTTTACTTTAACTACACCTTGATCGGAAAGCTCAGAAAGAATTTCCTCTTCTGTAGAATTTGATAGCTCGAAACTGTTTATGATCCCACGTGAATAATTCAAAAATTTGTGCGCAGCAAAATTTAGCGAAAAATTTTCGTATTTTTTCATATTGCCTAAATTCGAAAATTCTTTGGCGTCTTCGATTTCTAATAATACTGTACCACTCCTTAAAAATTTTACACTTGTTTTTGGCGCAAAGCTTTTAATAAATCTACATACTTTAAACGGGCTGTAATTATTGAAAGTAGTGTTGCCAGTTGGGTCATTGATTGACACTAAAATATATTTTTTACTCCCTTTTTGTTTGGTTTTAAAAAGCGAACAAATATCCGGAGGTTTTGGTTCTTTAATAACATCAACTTCCATTCTTATAAAATTAAAATAATAATATACTTTGCTCAAAATAAATAAAAAATAAAAAAGTAAAAGAAAATAATATCTTAAAGGTCTAAAGTACTCCCTGATAGAACGAAGTCTCCTTAATCCCCAGGAGCGGCTCACTCGAACTTATCGCGACCACGTCTAGACCGATGACTGAAAAGAAGCAATCATATATAACATCGGATTATCCGTTTTCCAAGTTCCATGATCAAGCTGTCATTACAAAAGTGTTCTTAAAAAAAAAAAAAAAAAAAAAAAAAAAAAAAATACTGCCCAGGCTACCTCCATCCTACATTTTAACTTCCTTGTTTGGATCTAGTTGATTAGTGATATAGCTACCAAGATATTTGGATTAGGAAACTCTCTGGATCTGCTGACCATTTACCTCTAACTGCGTGCCATGATATGGTTTGCAACTAAATACCGTGTATTTTGTTTTAGAGTAATAGATATTCAGACCCATCCGTTGTCTAATGATATCTTTGGCATTTAAGATTTTTTTGCAGTACAACTAAGTCATCACACAGACCATCTGCACACCTTATTGTATTAGTAAGTTTGTCATTACTTTTTAAGCCATAATCCAGGTTGTGCAGAGCTTGCTTGAATGTATTACCCAAATACAAATTGAACAAAATTGGGGAGAGCTTGCATCCTTACCTGACTCCCCTTAAAATTTTACATTCTGTTTATGATTTTCTATACATTAACTATCCATGCTGATCCCAATGTCCCTACCATCAACCTCTGTCTCTTAACATTTTCAACAACCTATCATGCTGAACTCAATCAAATGCCTTTTCATAATCAATAAAAATGGCAAAAACATCCTTACGGCATTTTTGCAATAAGACATTTAGTGCTAATAGTGCTTCTTGAGTTCCTAACCAATTTTGTAATCCAAACTATGTTTTGTTTTCATCTTCTTCACATTTATTTTTTATTCTATTATGAATTAATCATAAGAATACCTTCAGTGAATGGCTCATAAGACAACCCACTGATCTTAAATATATCACAAATCTAATGTATATAATTTGATATATAAAACAATTAATTTAAAACTGCTTTATATATATATACATATAT
>KZ807604.1:74382-100716 GCA_000696205.2 Oncopeltus fasciatus | reverse complement strand
TATATATATATACACATTAGTGTAACATATATATTAATTGTAACTATTCAAAAATTAACAGTCAACTAGCACAGATAATTAGGAGTAATAATGGATAATCGCCTGGTGGAAACAACAATTAGGCCATACTAAACACACACACACACACAGAGTCTAGTTTTCAGTCTAGATTCGAGTAAAATTGCCTAATCTAATTTATATCAAGCAATAAAATACCCAGTTTTAACTCCTTCATTGCTTTCCACCTAGATTCTAATTATGTAGGTTGTCTTTTTATGTTCAATTTAAATTCAATCATGCTTATCCATTTTTCCAATATTCTTAGAATGCCAGTTATTGTTCTTCTATTCTAAATTCTCTTAATTCTAATTGTTTTTGCCTATGAAATCAGGATCAAGCCGCTTGATTATAGAATTGTTTCAATTAGATAGAGATAGTAAATAATTAATATAAATAATATGGAAAAGATTGGCCTCATTATAAACTTGAGAAACTCTCCAGATTAGAAATCCCAGTTGTAACTTCCGTTGCAACCAGCACTTTAGATATTCACCTTTCTTCTTAAAGCACACAGCATTTTCCCCTCCTACTTTCCTACAGTAATATGTCCTGAACCTCAAGCCATTTAAACTGTCTCATCCATTCCCCCTCTTACTGGACGTTCTTTTCCACAACGGTCAAATAAAAATTTTTTAAACAGTTCAGTCAAGATGTAGACTCAGTTGAGCATGAGTCTCTTTCTCGCCATCACACTATTTGGTATGTTATACTTATGAGTATTATTAATATTTTTTTCTTTCCAATATGTTCAGTATCCACTTTATATAGTTGACTACACAGTTTCATATTTTCATTAATTTTTCTTTGTTTGATTATCATATATTGACACGTTTCTAGGTTATTTTGTATGTTTCTTTTTCATATTCAGCCTAGATTTGAGTGTTGAAACTTCATAAGTGAAAGGCTCAAATTCAGGCCGAAACATAGGCTAAAATAAAAACCTTTTTTGGTTACGAATTAGTTTTTAATTCTTCAACTACCATGACCGAATTCCCGACAATCCTCTCTTCATAGAACTTGACGGTGAACTATTCATTCCATATTCACTATATATTTTGTTTCTTCACGATTTTTTTTATTAAAAATTAAATATATTTTCTTGTTTTGTTTTTTTCAAGATTAAGTTTTATATGATTGTTCTCTATTCTCTTTCAATCAATTATTATATATTTTTCATAAGCACTTTAGTACTCAATATCAAGCCTTTTACATGAATTTGAAACTTTATGTAATTCTTAAGAAGACACATCAAAGTATTTTTTTTTTCAGTGAAAATGTAATTAAATCAATAAAATATATATCAGGATGAATAAATGTATATTTGAAATTAGCCAATGATAGAAATGTGCTTGGAGCAAAGTGATTTCATTTTATAAATTAAACACTTTGATAAATACCAACATTTTTCATAGCACAATTCACAGTTCCCTCACATAAATCACATAATTATACATAAATATTCAAAGTACCCAATCTATAGTATAAAGAAAAAAATAATATGAATGAAATTATCAATTTAGAATAAGGAGATGAAGGAAGGATTTAATAATAGCCCAAATTGAGGAATGTTAAAAATAAATTTATATTCAATCTCATATATGTTGTATAATGTAATAAGCCATACAAAGAAATAACAAATTATTACTTTAAATTACTTGTTTTGTTGACCAGCTATTTTCAAGCTCATTTGGTTATAAGTACTTGTAATTTTAAATAAATAAAATTTATTTTCATTGACTTCTGAGTAATGTGGATTTGATTACTTTCTCATTTTTAAAATTTAACTTTTTAGAATGTTCCAGTGGAAAGCTACTTTTATTTGTGAGTTATTTGTTATTTTTAAAGGTATTTTATTATAAGTTGTGTATGGCCTCCAGGCATAAATTATTCAAATACATAGAATCAAATTAATTTGCCAACTGTATATATTATATAAAAATGGAGAATGTATACAGGCATTTGTCTACTTAAACAGTACATCTGTGTGCTGTTATAATTTAAACAGATTAAATTCCACAGATAAATGAGAAAAAGACTGATTCCATAATTCAACAGATAAAACTGTGATGTATTTACAGGTGTATTTCCCACTATGTACAGTTTCTTTATTTGCCGACTAGGCACTAGGTTGGCCAGCTCTGGATTAAATAATTAATTTAACTAAATTTGTTGCTAATAATTAAGTATTTAGTTTAACAAATTTAAATTCTTATAAAAACTATACATCACCAACATTATAAACACACTCTATATATATTTAGGTCCTTCCATAATGGCAGTGGCAAGCGTTTGCCCTTAAAGAATTTATATTAATATTTGTCTAGTAACATGACTATTAATGTATATATATATATATATATATATATATATAAACACATATTATATTTATTTAAAAATTTTCCGACAGCATTTTTCCTCAAAACCATAAAATAGTTTTGTATTAATTCAAAATTATGTTATTTAAAATAAATAAAACATNATATATATATATATATATATATATATATATATATATATATATATATATATAGTTTTATAAAGGAAAGCAAATAAAAGGGAGGGAAAAAAGCTAATAAATGAAGAATTATGGTGCCAGTCTTAACAGTGACTAAATAGTCCAATTTGGTACCATCTATCACTGATGTAAAAATATTTAGTAAATAACTATAATTAAAGGAAAAAGTAAAAAAACAGCAAAGGTACCTGAAAACTCAAGAACTGTGTGTGCACAGTTGTGTAATATTTACAAGTATACAAAATTGATTGGTAGTACTGATGATCAGCATAGTACTGGATAATAATAACATTTCAATAAAAATAATATATATTCACCAACACATACATATTTACAAATACCTACTAGGTATACGAATGTTGAATTGGCAAAACTTTAAATTTACATAGATAGAAAAAGTATCTTTTTCACTTAGTAATCATATATAAATTATAATTATCTTAAGCCTGACCAAAGTAATTGAGGTTATTTATTTTTATTATTTTTTTTTACAAATATTACAAACTCCATTGGACAGACAAAAGCTGTGTAACTTGCAATAACCAATGCAACAATTCTTAATTTTATCTATATGCATACATTACAGGAGATTGTAAAGAATGCAGTCTCTTACAATCAGTCATGAGTATAACAAGTTGAAACTGTTGCTGATAAAAGTTGTACAGTATAAATAGTTTTTTTAGATACATTAAATGAGGTAAGCTAAAAGAGGCTACCTTTTTAAAATAAGTATTCAGTTTCTTTAAATTAAAAAAAAAAGAAGTTATTCATGGCATGAACACATCTGTCACAAAACAAAGCCAATTTATATTTAATATTTACAATAAAACATTATTTTTATTCTAACATAATATCTCTTTCTTAGAAATTCTAATTTACTTGGAGAATTAATGAATGTGATTACAGTAGTTATGATTACAGTGGAACGGGATCCAATGGATAGAGATTCTTTGTTCAAATTTAAAGTTATCTACATAGAGAGAATTTTAATAATCCTACACTCTCTACCTCATAAAATTCCATGAAATGATAATGTTTAAATTCTAAATATCTTAAACATAAAAAAACAATTAAAAACACAAATTTTGGAGGATATGTAGATTGCCAAAAGCTCATAAGAATATATTATTGAATAATTTTTAACTTGATTATCAATTCTAACATCACAGTTAAATATTTTAAAGTATTTCCATGGGCTTATTATTTTTCTAGGCAAAATATAATTTTTGAGAGGACATGTATACATATCACATTTAGCAGGCTTTAAACTAAGGCAAATTTAATTTTAATATGCTGTACTAAAAATGTTTTCATATAATTAAAAAAAAAAAGATTAAAAATAAACTAAATCACTTTAATAAGCTGGTTTTTTATTAACATGTATTTTGAGTAAGAAATTTTACCAGATAAAGTATTTTGCATCATAGTAATGGAATTTCATATTTTATATTCAAAAACTTTCCTTAAATTAATTAAATAATTTAAATACTTAAGGTAAGCAATTAATAGCATTTTAAAAGTCTTATTCTATTTATAGATGAAAAATAGCTTGTAAAAATATTTACAGAATACTTTTGCCAAAAAACTTTAGATAAAAAGTATGGCTTATTATTATTATCATAAATCAGAATTATAAATTGTTGTTTGTTCATTAAAACTACTATATATGAAATAAAATTAATAANAAAATCTTAGTTAATATTTTTATATAAACATAGAAAAGAACCTAGATGATTTAAAATTTTTTTAATATAATCAACTAAATCACTACTGTGAATATTCAATAAAAAAAGCAATGGCACAAAACATATATTAAGACTTCATCAATCTTTTTGATCAAAAGAAAATTCTATAAATTTAAAAGTAAGTGATGTTTATATAGACTAGGATTTGTTTAAATAATAAAATTTAAATTTTAAAAATAGAAAGAGACAAAGAAATGAAAGCAGGTAATGAATATGTAAGGTAGAACCATTGCTTTATTTTAAAAAGGATATATAGTGATGCAAATTAAAACAATGATATTGTATTATTATTTAAAAAAATAATAAATGGAATAGTCAGCTAATACTATAAAAAAAATAAATAAAAAGATTAAGCAATTTCCTTTCTTTAAAAAAGCAAATAGAAGAATATAAATAATGAAAATGTAATAAATCTGTATCTATTGAAATTGGATATAAGTTTGGGTAAAGAATTTTTTAAACTTATTTATCCATATGATATTTTAGGTGATTAAAAATGAGTTTACTATAATAAACCTATAAATATTATAAAAATTGTATTAAAATAAATTTACTATTTTTTCTATAAATACATAATTAGAAAGTTATTTTAGATAGAGGATAGGTTTGTTAATTCAATTCTATGAGCAACCGAACTTAAAAGTCATAATAAAATTAGCTTTGTTGTTGACAGATAAAATGTTCAGAACAAAAAGTTGTATATTTCCATGTATCAAAATTAGTAGGTAGTCTAGATTTATCAGCTAAAGTTACACTAAAGAGGAATTAATATAAATTAAATGACAAACTCACAAACAGTGATAAGGCAACTTTGTCAAGATTACATAATAAATATAAGTCTGGGAATCTTTCCCTATTAATAATCAACAAGGAATTAATCGCCTTTATAAACAGCCAAAAAGAGAGAAAATAAATAAATTAGTTCCCTAGGAAAATAGCAATGAAGTTATGTTCAGAAATAAGGCAAAAATATTATAATAAAAAATAGAAAACCTAGAACCAGCAGCAAAAAATGGAGAAAATAAATATTAACTACTCATTCCCTGAGGGGAAAAATAATTATAAATCGCTCGAAACACACATCACACACATGCTTAATTATATCTATAAAGTCAGCTATTTCAGACCGCAAAGTCCACGGCCAATCGGCATACTGAGCACCAATAAAAGTACACGAGTTCACAATTGTCATCGATTAATGTCTTACTAGATTATATATCACAGAAAATGAAACGAAAATAACCCAATCACTGTGTAAAGCACTTGAGGGAAAGTCAGAGATGACTGTGGCAGTAGTGAGAGCAGTGACCTCTCATTTGACATTTGCCAGCCCACAACAGGTTACTGAAACACAAAAATATTTATTATTATTTATAGGTTTTTATAAACTTACAAATTATTCCACAATTGTTTATTTTCTAATATATTTAAAATGTATTAAACTATGCATTTTTGATAACACTAATAATAAAAATTGTAGAAAATTAATTTTTGTGTATTTTATTCATTAAAAATGATTTCTTAACTGATGAAATCCCCCTTTTCTCGAGTATTAACTAGCTGCTATTATAAATAGTACAATAAAAGAAACAACTAATTTGTGGATACTCAAGTTTCTTGGTGACAAATAAAAAGTTAAGATGGCAAAACCCCAGATGCAATCATCTCAGAGTTATAGTTCCTTGTTATTCAGTTTCTTATGGGAGACAAAAAAACTGTTAATTTTGCAAACTTCGTCAAAAACAGTGTTTTACCCTTTTTAATGAGCCATAACCTTCCCAAATAAATTTAAATTTATCAATACCACATTTCCTAAAAGTTATAGAACATCAATCTGTAAGTTTTTCAATTAGGGCAATTTTTTATTCAGTAAAATTTATGAAACCCCTAATTTAATCAAGAAGTATCACTCTCAAAACCTTTAAGATCTTAAATATTACTATAAATCTCCTGAGACTCATAATCACTCTAAAAGCTACCAAACTTGTCAACCCCCTCCTCCCCCTGCAGTGGCAGTTGTCTTGTGCTGCAGAGACCTTCATTTCAACTTTCGATGGTTCACTATTGCCAGTAAAATTCTCATAGACAGTGAATGTTCAGGAATATCTTGGAATCCTAGTCATAAAAACCCCTCAGATCAGACCCACAGTCAAGGGCAGACTAAATTGTGTCTTCCATTTTTATATGGGCCCAGGCCGCAGTTTTGGACTCTCAGCACAAGCAATATCTTATTACATATCTTGGAATCTAGAAACCCACTATGACCTCTTCCTGCACTTGTAATCTTGACTTAGACCATGATGTAAGCTAATTACTTCTTCTCAACCCATCTACTTTCTCTCAGGATCAGAGGCTTTTTTGCAAGTAGATGACAATCCAAAAAGTTATCCTGACCAACTATAAGACTTTGTCCATGAGTTTTTCCCCTGTGATATAGGATAATAAATGACATTTGGTGATGATGAATGGGGCCATGAAAATCATAACTTCCCTCATCCCACAATTAGGACAGATGAGGCAATGTTCACACATGCAGAGATTTTGATTCATGCAATTCTTATTTTAGGTTTGGAAGGAAAAGGTCAGTTCCAGACACTTTTATAATTTTTTTTTCTAGAAAGTACTGATAATTTTACAATAATAACAACATAAACTTAATGCTAATTTTTATCAATTAACTTTTTTCTTAGTTCCCTACTAATTTTATTTCCATTAAAATTGCATTATCAAATTGAGAGATAATTGAAGTTTTAAGTATACTACTAGAAAGCTAATTAAAAGCCACAACTTCAGTTTGATTTAGCAACTTGTAGGATTTATTTTTAAGCGGCCTTCTAAAATTCATCACTAAGACTATTTTTTTTAAATTTAAAGCTTTGACTCAATTTTTGTAGTAAAAAAAACAAAATTGCCAACAATGAAAAAAAAATTATAAAAGTAGAGAAGATTGGGCTTTTATTAAAAAAATACTGAAATAAAATGCTAAAATATACTTTAGGGTTGTATTTTAATAATGAATTGTTATTTGATATCAAGGACCAATTCAAAATAAAATATTCATTGCTTTTTATACTACATATACATATAGCTGTTCATATATACATCTTCTGACAGACATTTTAATATTAATAGTGACCAATATACCTGTTGGGGACTGGCTGAGAGCAAAGGCTAGCACCAGTCATCATCATCTGAATCCGAATGCCTATCACAAGGTTGCTGCTGAGGTGGTTTGTAGCCATTGGGCACAGGGGAAGGTAGAATACGGCCTCCACGTCCTATGGCCACTGCCTGTTCAAAGCTCATTGGCCCAGGGTAGGAGGTGCGGGTTGGGGAGGCATTGAGCTTGGGGAAATTGATGGAAGCCGGCCGGAGCTGGAGAGTACTTGGCTTAGAAGGAGTGGGAGGGAGCCTTCGCCCGGCACCCCGTCGTGCCACTAGCACTGGATAGCTGTGCTGGTGGTGATGATGATGGTGATGATAATGGTGGTGATGAGCTGGGCGGGGACTGGGAGAGCGCGACCTCTGCTCAAGACTTGTTGTACCATACTGGCCCCCAACCACAACCCGTCGTGGCTGGTGCTCATATCGACCAGGGCTAGGAGATCTTGCAGGGCTAGTTGAAGCAGACCATGATCCTAAAAGAGAAATATTTTCAAATAATCACAGCAGTTAGAAATTTATTTCCAGAACTCAATCAAATTCTATTCACACTCTGCATGATTCCATCTATTAACATATCATTTATTTTTAATTTAGGCTATTATTGTGATACAAGTTAAATATTCAAGATTTTATAAAAATATAATCTTATAAACTACTTTATTTTCAGTGATTATTTCATAGCTTGGTTAATGGTAAATATAATAGCATAATTTATTTCCCTCTACACATCATGCTGTCATTTGTACAAAAAAATTCATCTCATATGAGCAGCGCCTAAACCTCAAGTAAACTGTCTTTTTAAGTGTTAGTAAAAATGGGTGTGAAAGTTATATAATGACTAACTTTTCCTTAAATACCAAAAAAAGGACAATGAAGAAGAATGCTCTTTATATAAAATGCTATGTAATTTAATATTTATTTCCCCCAACCCTTGACACATTTCAGCCATTAAAGAATTTATCCAGTGGTTTTTGGATAATGATAATTACATAGTATTTTTTATTTATCATTATACTTATACTTTCTTCTATAAGAAAATTCTCCATATCACAGGAGCTGCCAAAGAAAAACAGATTTCTTATGTTTCAGTAAAGATGAAATGAAAAGTCTGTTATGCAGGAGCTTCATAAACTAAGCAGATTTCTCATGTTAAATCGACATGGACATTGACAATAATTCTTTTTGTCATAATCATAAATATCTTCCTTATTTAAGGAATTTAATAGAACGTAAAATTCAGAAAATTAGATTTTGCACTGATTATATTTCATTTCAAACATTTCCATACTCAAATAAAAATGAAGAAACCAATATTATAAATTATGAAATTCTTTTAACCCCTTCATCCCACTCATTCAATTTCATCCAAAAATAAATTCATTTAGCAGTTTGCAATAAAAACCTAAATACTTAATTTGGCTTATAAATTTTAAGAATTATACACTTAAAAGCCTTAGTTAATTTGCATTTCTTTTTTTTTTTTTTAGTGTTCCAGAATATGTTTGTTATAAAATTACATTTCATGCATTTTTCTTCGAGTATTTTTGTCTCACTCCTCCCTCCCCCTTGACTGATTTCAGCCATTAATAAAATCAATTAACTTTTGCAAAAAGTAACTTTTAGCAAATACCAAAGACTTTATAAATACTATTTTTTCCTTTGAAGTTTTATAATGCATTTACAATAAATGATTATCTTGTGGAAAATATTTTAAAATGAAACTAAGAGGATTGGTCATACCCAATTGATAAAATAGGCCTTTTAGACTCTTTGCGACACTTACACAAAGTTATATAAGCAGCCTTCCGAGTCATTGACAAGTTAGTCTCTGTCTGTGGCAGTTTTCATGGCGGATCGCATACCACAGTGTGTTGGGCTGGTCGTAGCCTCTGCAGTGCCGATAACAGTGGTAAGTGACAGTGATTATCAAGTTATCTCGAAGCCTCGTTGCAAATAAGCATATTTAATTTATTTGCTGTAAGTAATTTAAATTTTATATTTTACATTTACTTATTTGTTAAGTTATTAAGGGCAGTAATTGAAGAAGGTTATGTTGTAATTAGTAGATATAATTAATCATGATAATAAATTAACTTTAATTTATCTCTTGTTCTTAATTATTAGTGACCCGTAGCCTGTAACAGTATACATTCTGAATTCTACCATGAATATTTAACAAACTTTTTTCTTTTTTTTTTTTTTCTTTTTTAAATTAGTCATTTAATATTTTTATTTACTTGAACCCTGCTAAACTTTTCTTTTTTTATGCTTTTTCTAAAGAATTTTTTAGGAAAAAAACAAAACAACACTGAACTCGTCCAGATTTAGAAACTCCTTCAACTGCTGGCAGTTGAGATAGACTTTTATTCAGTAGTAATTAATTTATTATTCTTCAGGCATCTTTATATCTTTTGATACTTATTTTTTAATTACAGTTGCAAATCAATAATCTTAAAACAGGAAATCAATTGAATTATTGAATTTTGATAAATTATCTTTAAATTATTATNAAAAAAAAAAAAAAGAAACTAATGAGATTTTAATAAATAAGGGTTAATCAGTATTTCTGACCTAGACTCAAGATAAATTGGTTTTATAATATAAATTTTCACAATTTGTTAATTGTCATTATCATATAAACAAAGATGTACCATATGAGGTTTGTGTTACAAGTTATAGTTCTACCCAGTTATAACTGCAACAACAGATACTAGGAAGGACAGCCAAGATGCAAGATATAGACATTTTTTTTCTGGGGTTGATTTTATTAAAATGTCACAAGATTTAAATTGCCAAAAAAATTAAAATAAACTATTATTTTTTGTGTATTCCCCTCAAAGAAATAGGTTTAGATTAGGTTTTCCTTACTTAATTTAGCGTACAGTTAGTTATCAGTTTTATTTTCAGTTTATGTTTATTGTACGAGGTTTTAGTGGGCATTTGTTGGGAGATTCAAAATCTCAGAAGCTGAGAAATCATGACCACTAAAACTTCATACAATAAACATTTAACACCAAATAATCCTGATAACTAGCTGTACACTAAATTAAGTTAGGAAAACCTACTGTGAATATGCAACTATACTTATTAAGTTGGGGAAAGTGAGAATGTAAGACAACTGTATTTAATTTAAGTTAATTGAAATAAAAAATTGAAACTTTAAAAAAGTATAATCCATCTTAAACGTTAACAACTACTTAAAGCACATATAAGCCCTTATATTTTACTTAATCTAGAATCTCTCTTTAGTAATGATAATTTCACCATTATGAGAAAAATTGAAATTACAGGCACTATTTAGGCAGCTAAATATGTAGTTTTACCTAGGTAGTTGAACTAGTACAAAGATTGCACAATTATTATTCATTAGAAAATAATATTATAATTAATCCTAACTATATTAAACTATGACTGGTAAAAAAAAAAAAGTGTTTAACTATATGTTTTATATATTTGACATAATATTTTAAAATTAGATTCCTACAAACAAGTTAGAAGATATGGTTTCCTCTATGATTTATTGGTAGACATATTTATCAATAAAGCTTTAGTTCAAAAACTTACAATTTATTGAACTAAATTAATTTTTAATGGTGGAATCCCTAAGTAAAAACATCTAAAACTTTTGAAGCCAGGTCAAAAACAATGGGTTAAAAGAAATTTAAGTTTTATACATAAGCAAGATTCAGTGTTGCTCCATTTACATAACATATTAAGATATTCATGTAGGCTTCGACGGTCGTCAGATGTATTTACCGTTTCTTCTTCCGGGTTGGACCGTGTCAAGTTTTGGATATTTGCTGAGCTTTCGCACATCATGTGATGGCTTCTTCAGGGCTGAAAAGAGAATGAGAGTTGTAAAAGAGAGATTTAAAAATTCAGGTGGTATATAATTATCATGTTCAAAATGAGAGTTTGTTGACCATAGATATTATTCTAAGATGATTTTAGTTGGGGTTCGGTCGAGGTAGATCCAAAAAAACACAAATTAAAAAAATACATTTTTTTAATTTGTGTTTTTTTGGATCTACCTCGACGGAACCCCAACTAAAATCATCTTAGTATAATTATCATGTTTTATACATCAGGTGGTGTATAATCCCGGTGCGGTCTGGTCCTTGGGCGAAGCCTGCCTTCCCATTGGTTGATACAGTGTTCTGGCGTCTGGTCTCTGGAGTAGTCAGGTAGCTGGTCACTGATTGGTTGGATCCTCTTGTCGATTAGCGCTGGTTTCCAGTTTTTGCTGAGTCTGTATCTGTCTTCCTTGTTGATATTTTTGGTTACTTCGATGGCTTCTCTGATGGTCCGTCGATAGTAGTTATTATTGACAGACAATCAGAGAAGCCATCGAAATAACCAAAAATCCGAAAAATATCAACAAGGAAGACGGACACAGACTCAGCAAAAACTGGAAACCAGCGCTAATCGACAAGAAGATCCAACCAATCAGTGACCAGCTACCTGACTACTCCAGAGACCAGAAGCCAGAACACAGTATCAACCAATGAGAAAGCAGGCTTCGCCCAAGGACCAGACCGCGCCGGGATTATACACCACCTGATGTATAAAACATGGTAATTACATACCACCTGGATTTTTAAATCTCTCTTTTACAACTCTCATTCTCTTTTCAGCCCTGAAGAAACCATCACATGATGTGCGAAAGCTCAGCAAATATCAAAAACTTGACATGGTCCAACCCGGAAGAAGAAACGGTAAATATATATTAAGATATATTAATTTTTTTTATAAGCCAATAAACATTATATTTACATCAATGAACAATTAGTTTGGTGAATTGTTAGAATAATAATAGAACTGAATCTTTTAAGTAAAGATTGACAATTAAAAGCTAAGGTGTACAGCAAGTACTGATTAAATCCGTGATTCATTTATACAAGAAATTCTATCATATGTTAGGTTTTACAAAAACTTAAAAAAAAGAAAAAAGAAAAGAACATTAAAGGAGAATAATTTTTTAACCCATTCGATTCCTAGAATTAGCAACAATCAGCCAGTGTCCCATATCCCCATCTCAAAACAAAAGAGCCTCTCAAGATCATACCAATGAAGTTAGCATAAATGTGAGAGTTCTTCTTAGCCAAACATAGCTTAAGCTGTTTCTTATAAGCCAAAATGTTTAATGAAGTTGAAACTAGAGACACCATTTGCAAGGGTTCTAAAAAGAGGTCATTTTGTAAACATATGCAGATTTTCTAAACTTACAAAGCCCCATGCATATGTATATTTTCTCAATCACTTTCCCCTATATCACTTCACATTCTATTTATAATAATAAAATGTACTTGTTTCTGTAAGAGTCAATAGATGTTCGATCATACTCAATGTTTTAATTTATAGTGTAATGATGGAAGTTCCAATACTAAATTCATAGTTGATCATTTGAAGTATTTTCCCCCTAATCCTAAAGTTCTAATAGCTTCTACATTTTTAATTGATCAGTGCATGGTCAATTTTGCAATCCTAATAACTAAAAGCAATAACTAATGCCAACAACAAAGCCAAACTATTCAGAACTTGTTCAATCTTGTCATCATCAGACATAACCTATACCACCACTCATTTGCTGAGTTGTTATTTGGACATAGCAGAGCTCTTATTAGATATTTATGAAGTCCACGAGGTCAAAATAGACAGTCTATTTTTTCCTAAACTTACTTTTTACTATAATTCAATTAATATAAAATCATGCAGATATTCTGCCTCAAAGTATTTTCAATGAAAGTGAAAAATAAAGTGAACACGATGCCACTAAGTGTTTTCCCTTGGCAAAAGAATCACTGATGGAACTATGAATAATTATTAACAATTATAAATAGTATCTTAAAATCCATTTTCAACCAACGTTCTTCTAAAATCTCATAATAGACCTCTCATCATTGTAAACTAATGTTTACTAAAATACTGAAGACTCATGAAGAAGCTGAAATTAAGCATTGAAACACAGAGTATCTTCAGAGCCCTAAATATCACTGAATCTCATGGCAAACTTTAGTAATTAAACATATTTCAATTGGAAAACTGTTCAATAACTAACATTTCAATATGTAGTTCAAGGTTTTACAGTTATTAAAAAACAGGACAATATAAGAGCAAAACAAATTAATGAAAAAAAACTCTGAGAAGTTAACAATATGACAGTTAACTAGAAAAATTATATAACTAAAAAATTATATAACTCAGTATTGTTAGAGTCACAAAACAATTAGCAGAACATTATAAATGCAAAATGCAACAATTCAAATTGCATAAAATATACCAGTTTTTTAAATTAAAAATAATATAAAGTTAAATATTTTAAAATTTTACTCCAAGGGTTAGGTAGGCCACTTTGGTTATAAAAAGGTAAAAACCAAAGTCAGTAAATGTAGTTTTTATTGCTGACCATTAAAAAGATATATTTTGGGCTGGAATCAGAAGATTGGGAAGGGGTTTTGATGATTGAATAATCATCAATAACTAAGATTATTAGATTTTTTTGTTGGGGTTTGGTCAAGGTAGATCCAAAAAATACAAATTAAAAAAAAAAAATAAACATGTGTATTTTTTGGATCTAGCTTGACCAAACCCCAACAAAAAATATCTAATAATAATTTCTACAGTAAAAAAACTCCAATACAATCAATAACTAAGTTTTTATTAGGGTTATGAACAAAGATTCATAATACATAATAGGCAGATATTTTAATCTTCTAGCAATAATGTTCTATGATATATATGTTATGATAGATGAATATAAAAAAATATATTTAAGAATGTTGAGCTCTTCCTTCACAGACTGAAAGGAGGTAATCTTAGTGATCATACATTTTATCCCCATTGTCTTCTTTGGCTGCTAAGGCTAAGTACCCCATTTATTCTTTCTTATCTAATTTTTTAATTACGAAAATAATAAGATCCAAGTTTGCAGTCTGACCTATGGATTTATCTTCACGTCATTCCTCCTCGAATGATTTTAGACATTTATGAGCTCATCCAATGGTTTGTAAATATATTGTGAGCTTGAATAGCGAATTGTATTTCATTATTTTTAAAATTGTAAGCTCTAGAGATATACATATGTGATACGCATATCCTAACCACTATATTTCAATATATTCGACCATTCATATTTCTCTGATCATTGCATATTAAAGCCTAGTATTATAGATAGAGGCATTACTAATATCATTTATTATGAACTTTATACTAAATTATCATTATGTACCCTATACTAATAGATAATAATTGTCTGTTTTATATAATATACACCAAATATATTGCAACATTAAATTTTGATCCCCCATTCCCTTAACCGATATCAGTGACTAATGATCACATGTTCATTGCAATGGACAAAAACTTTAGTTTCTTTATTTAAAATTTTATAAATTTAGATTATATAGTGCATATGCACACATGCATGCACTCACACACAAAGGATAACATAAATAATTTAATTTGAATCGTACAGGAAGCTAGAAAAAAACTCTCTTCCTCAGCCGGGAGCCTCCCTGGCTGAGGTAGAGAGTTTTTTTTCTAGCTCCCTGTACGATTCAAATTAGTAACGAAATGTGGGATGATTACATTACCACAATTATCATCATGATGTAAACAATTTAAATTTAATCTTATGGAAAGAATTTTGTAAGATTAATTTGATCTTATTTTAGATTATATATATATANAATTGTGCCTTTGGGGCTGTAAAATAAATAGTTCATGATTCACAATTCAAGGGTTCAACTGTTCAAACTGAGTCTGTACAGCGTTGATACACAAATGCCCTACACATACTCACGTTGATACATATACATACATTTTAGTGAATATAATTTTTGGTATCTATTACGTAGGGTCGGGGAAAATATCTCAACAATTTAAAAAAAACAACCTCTCATGAGAAGAAGCCCAATAGCTATATTTCTCCCGGAATTCGCTAGGTAAACACGGAACATGGCGGGGACACGCGAACATTCCTGCCTCGGCGCAAACGCCCGAATCACCACTTTGCAGCCTTCGTTCACAGTCCAGCTGATTGATGACAGAGGGAATGTCCTTGGGGCTTCACGCTCCGGTCTCATCGCCCCGGGGGGAGGTCCTCGTTCACAGATGTCAATCTTCCTGGGGAGCTACGATGATTTGTGGCTGGAAGTCCTTCACCAGTGACACATGACAAGTAATCAACTTTAAGTCATGATAAACTTAGAAATAAAGTCCAGAGATAAACTTACAAGAAAAAAAACAATTTCAAACTAGTTTAGAACATAAAATCATTCTCAAAGGCTAAAATGAAAAGAAAAATTTTTTTCTTGTTTTTCAAATTCACATTTTTTAAAAACAAATAGAAAATTTTAATTTTTTATTAAATACACAATAAGTACATTATATCCACTTTATCAACATGGTTGTTTACTCTTTTTTTTTAGCTATTATAAATTTAAAACGATTGAAGTAATAACATACTCCACCTCCCCCCAAAAAAAGAAGAAGTTGGTTCCTCGAGGAAAAAAAGGTGGTTGCATAAATGACTCAAAAAGGATAAAGGGTATAAATAAGAAGGAGGATATATCAAAAGTATATATAAAATAGGATATAAAATAAAGAGTGCATCAAAAAGGAGGATATAAAATAAAAGAGGAATTTATAAAAAAGGAGAGAGTATTTCAAAAGCATATCGAAAAAGGGATATATAAAATATTATATGAAAAAGTATATCAAAGAGGTATAGAAAAAATGCTTTGTAAAACTTTTTAAACTTTATCCAATTTCATTCATCCAATCAGGTGGGGACTATCAATTAATAATTTTTTTATTTGATTTTTTTACTCCGGCTTTATAGTCTCTAATCAACATGTTAAATGTCTAATTAACATAATTCAGAAGATATTAGATTAATGTTCCTTGTCAAATCTAAAGGAGCTTATTATTACCTCTTTATTTAATTATAAATCACCAAAATTAATGAATTGTTACTTAATGTTTTATCAATATTAAGTTGCATATGATGTTTCATTTTAAGAAATAAAAAATAGTAGATAGGCTTGTACTAGAAGAATGATTATTTCATGCAGGACAAAGTATAAATAAATAGAGAGAGAGAGAGAGAGAGAGAGAGAGAGAGAGAGAGAGAGAGAGAGAGAGAGAGAGAGAGAAAATTAAAATTAATTTTCGAACCAGTAAAAGCAAAACTTTTTTAAGTTGGGCCTACTTACTATCATACAAGTTTGCTGCTCCCATGTAGACTGGAAGATGATGGTCCCCACACGGACAATATCGCCCATCTGAAAGTGTTTTACCTTACTGGTTTCGAAAATCAACTAGTTTGATTGATAAAACAAATAAAACAAAATTTATTGACAATTTTATATAATTTGAAAAATACTAAATAAAGAGGTAAAATTTAGCATAACGGCTTACAGGTAAGAGGAACTGACAAATCCAAATTAATGAATAATTTATAAGTTCTGATAACACTGAACACTGAGTGGGGAATAGTTATATTTAGAATTAGAAAAAAAATTCTATCATCACATTATTAAAGTTTCAAAGCCTTGTTCTGAGGTTAAAGAACTTCAAATTTATAGAGACTATTAAATATTTTAAATCTTAAGAAACAAACAAATTATCTTTTGATTCCCTTTATAAAAATATAACTGAATACTGAGCATTTGAATGAAGGCAGCATAGCCAAGTTAAAAGTTAAAGAAGAATTAACAAATAATAACTGATAGTTATCTTCATGTCTTAATAATTACTTTTGAGCAAATCAAGTCATACTAGCCTGCATTCAATACTATTAAATTGAACAAAACTCTGTTAACTATGCCTCTAGATCTCTCTCAGCATTTTCTTCAATTTCAAAGAAGTATTGTTTGAGCTAGCTATTAGTCTATGGAATTAACTTCCTACAATTGTAGTAGTAGACGGTATAAAACTTACACTGAGGTGCAACAATTACTAAACGCTTACTGCTGAGCTGCTGAAGAACTCCTTAGATGATCATTTCACCATTATATGACTTAATTTTTAAATATATTTTAAAGCTGTGTTCGCGCCCTAATCCTCTTTTATTGGCCAGAGCGCCCTAATCTCGGCACAGGGGCTGACTCGCCTGGACTCGCGGCCCTTATCGCCTAATGCAGTTTTCCCCTACCACACTTTCACTCTGCTTCCAGATCTCTTAGGAGTCACTCTGCTTCCAGATCCCATAGGAGTCACTCTGCTTCCAGATCCCATAGGAGTCACTCTGCTTCCAGATCCCATAGGAGTCACTCTGCTTCCAGATCTCATAGGATTCACTCTGCTTCCAGATCTCATAGAAGACACTCTGCTTCCAGATCCCATAGGAACCACTCTGCTTCCAGATCCCATAGGAGTAGCTAGATGAAGTGTCTAACGTATCCGCCGCCGCTATTTCGCTTCCTAAAAGTATTATTAGTTCGTGCCGCCTTATACGCCTCCCCGTTACAATACAGTCCATTACTCCTCGTGCACTCACGACTGCCACGCATTCCCAGAAGGTAAGTGCTCTGAATTTTTGGGTTTTTCGCTTGGCCGAGTTGAAGACCTTTAATTTCAGGGCCGCTTTGGAGGAAGGACTGCAGGTGAGAGCGAGGACCGAGCTGCCTGCTGAAACTAAATTGTAAGTTGTAATTTTGTTACCTATTATATTCAATTTTTCTTTATTTTTCTTTTATTTTTAATATTAAATATTTATTTTTTATTAGTCACATTCGAACCAGCAAAAATGCCGCCACATGACCCCTAAAATTTGGTTCACCGGGCCGTGGATATTAATTTAAAAAAAAAATTTTTAGACTTTGTTCAAGTCAAGGTCAGCAAAGACCCTCTCTCTCTTGTTGGAACTTGTCGACCGGACTCTCTGACTCCTCTCTGCCCCCGTTACCTGTCTTGCATTATTAACTCCCTTTTTAATTTTAAAGCATTCTTTGTCTCCATTATTTTATTTTAGCTTCCAAAAATAAAATACAAATATGTCTGAACAGGAAGTTATTGCAAAATTAAAACTTTTAAATAGTAAACGAGCTGACTTAATCATGAATGTAACGAGGATATACAAAGTGATTAAAGTCCTAAACATTAATGATTTTGCGAAAATTAAGAGTTGCGCGACTAGAATTCCTAAGTTTGAGGAGAAATTTGAGGATATCCAAAATAAAATTCAGGAGTAAATTGACAAATAAAATTGACACCACTAAAGCGCAAAGTTCATTTCTAGATGTAATTGTTTCAATAGAAAGCGTCCTCAGGAATTTCGAGGATGAAAGAGAATCATCCTCTCAGCCTACATCTCCAGTTCCACCTCCGCTCCGCCCTTCCGCTGCCTTTATGCTACCTAAAATAACGCTTCCTACCTTTTCTGGTAAAATAGAGGACTGGCCTGAGTTTATTTCCCTCTATGATTCCCTTGTGCACCGTAATACCTCATTACATGCATCCAAAAAATTTCAATATCTGAAATCTTCAATTAAAGGAGATGCTTTATCCATAATCTCTGGTTTTCAATTAACTGGTAAAAACTATGAATTAGCATATAACGCCTTTACTATAGATTCCAAAATAAAAGGTGTTTAGCTGCCATGTATTTAAATAATATTTTAAATTTCAAACCTGTTTTGTCATCTTCAGTGTCCAATTTAAAATTAATGTTAAATACTTTTTCCACTTCTATAAATTCAATTAAGGCTTTAGCATTAGATGATTTATCAGATTTTTTACTTTTTACTATTGCTTGGAGAAACTTAGATGCTTCCTCAAAGAGAAACTTTGAAAATAAACATAGTTCAAATTCTCTTCCTTCATATCAACAACTTATTGATTTTATTACACATCAGGTAAAAATTTTAGAGCTAAACGAAACTACCAATAAATCTTCATGTATTAGTAGTAATAATAATTCAATTAACAAAAATTATAGAACCCAAATTTAATGGTAGAGTCGAAATCTGCATCCCCCCCCCCCTGTTTCCAGACCCCTCTCACCCAGTTTTGAACGTATTAAATGTCCCAACTGTGGTGAATTTCATTTGTTGACCAATTGTCCTAAATTTATTCAATCTTCCATGGATGAGAAATATAAATTCTTGAGAGAGTTGAAACGTTGTTTTAACTGCCTTGGCCGCCATTCCCGCCTCCAGTGTACTTCTCCAAATGTTTGTAGAATTTGTAAAAGAAAACACCATTCTACATTGCATTCTGCCCCCATTGTGCCCATTAAGAGTAATTATGCCACCTCTCCCGCCTCCATAACAAATATTAAAAGTAATTATGCCACCTCCTCTGCCCCCATTGAGAACATTAAGAGTGATTCTGCCACCATACCTGTTGCCTCCGGTTTTTCTGGGGTGCAGGAATTATCATGTGCCTTCACGGAAACCACTTCCCATCCTCAACACTCTAACCTTGCTCCCTGTTTCCAACAAGTGCTGTTAGGAACAGCTAAAGTTTTAATTGAAGATGAAAAAAGAAATTTGCATCCTATTCGTGTGATGTTAGATCCTGGCTCCCAAGTCTCCGCTATAACTAAATCTTGCGCCCAAAAGTTAGGTTTAAAAATCCAATCTGTTCTTTGTTCTGTTTCCGGAATAGGACAAGCTAATACACAACCTCTGGGTTTTGTTAACTGTCTCATAAAGTCTCCCATTTCTCATCATAAGTTCTATCTTAGAGCTTTGGTCTTGTCGCAAATTTTGAATTCACTTCCTACGATTCCTGTTTCTGATGAAACAATTAATAGATTTAACCGTCTCAATCTCACAGACGACACTTTTCACATCCCTTCAGAAATTCATATGCTCATTGGAGCTGACATTTACCCCAATATTTTGGTTCAAACATCTGAATCCCCTATTCAAGGTTATCCTGCTGCCATATTGTCTTGTTTTGGTTGGGTAATATTGGGTCCAACTAGTGCCTCCTCTTACAATATTAGCAATGAGATATTGCTCACCACTCAATCGTTAGCAGATGTGATGAAGCGATTTTGGGAGATTGAAGATGTTGGTGCTGTTATACCGATCGATCCCCTTGATAAAGTGGTTGAAGATCATTTCGTATCGACTCATTATAGAGATTCCAGCGGCCGCTATTTTGTTTCCTTGCCCTTTAAACCTGATGCTGCCCCCTTGCACTATAATAATAATAAGTCTAAACTATCTTTAGTGAAGTTAGAATCCAGGCTTAGGAAATCTGACCAGTATGATTCGTATTTAAAATTTATGAATGAGTATGCCTCTCTTGGGCATATGTCTCCCGCACTTGCCCCCTCTTCGTATATAATTCCTCACCATGTGGTTACTAAATTATTTAATGGTAGGAATAAGATAAGGGTTGTCTTTAATGCCTCTGATCCCGATTCATTTGGTCTGTCCTTAAATGATCGCCTCCTCCCCGGCCCCAAGTTGCAAAGAGACATCACTGGGGTTCTCATGGCATTCTGTCTACATCGTGTGGCTCTATGTACAGACATAGACAAAATGTACCACCAAGTAATGATGTGTCCTGCTGATCGGCATTACCAACATATTTATTGGCGCCCCTCTCCTGAATCTGAATTGATGGAATTCGAATTGAACACTGTCACATATGGGGTCACACCCTCTGCCTTTTTAGCTATAGGAGTTCTGCATCAGCTGGTCCCAGATAAAGGCTCTTGTTTTCCAGAAGCTTCCGATACCCTTCTACGTAGCACTTATGTTGATGACATCATAAGTGGCGCTGATGATGTTGATTCGGCTCTTTCGTTGCGTCAACAATTGACGGAACTTTAAAAAAGGGAGGTTTATCTCTAAGTAAATTTTCTAGCATTCATAACAGTGTGTTGGAAGGTTTACCTTCCTACCATATAGAAACAAAATTCGACTTTTCTAAAGAGGAGAGCACAAGGAGGGACAGGGAGAGTGTTATAATGCATAATAGAATTTTTTTTTTTCTACCAATAAATGCTCATATGATTTGTATATCATACACACACACACACACACACACACACACACACACACACACACACACACACACACACACACACACACATTTATGTAGCACAAAAATCACATGACTTACCTATAGTTTTCCAAATACAATTAGGCTAAATATGTGCCTGGAGTTCCAGAGTTGGTGGCATTTGAAATAGGTGCAATAAATACATACTTCAACCATATGGACAGAAAATTTTCATGTTTTGATGACAGATTGAATATAATGAAAAGGTCCATTAAACAAGAGCTGGGTTATCTAAGCAGGTTTTCAATTTTCTTTTAATGAAACATGGATATAAAAAAAGCCCACATGCAGGAGATGCTTATAATAATATAATACATAATTTTGACAGATACTCCACGTTTCATTAGAGATAGATATAAATAAAAGTAGTAAAATTGATTTACAAGAAAGAGAGAACAATGAGCATAAAAGGTATGACTACTAAACTTTGCTACAGACTGGCTGAGAAGGAGGTGTGAGATAAGTGCTCACTGTATCTTAGATACAATTGAAAATTTCCTCCTTGACAAGAATTTTCAGTAAAATGCAATAGAAGATATTTGTTTTAGGAAATCACATTTTACACATACTATGTTCTATAAGCGTATTTGCAATTAAAATAACAAAAAAGATATTGAGATAATAATTTTGGTTTCACAATAATAACTCCCTTTTTCTTCATCTGTTTTCAACCAAAACATAGTATTCATATTTTACTTAGTATTTAGATTTTTTTAAGTGTTTGTAAATACCAATAAAGCTTTTTGCATGAGTTTCTTGGTTTTGTGATTTAAATGGCATCCTAATCTTGGGACTAGCACTGTTAAAGTAGAAACTAGAAGCCCAGCTTGAAAAAGGACCGCTGTTGTTCCAAACTTGTAAACTAAGAGAGAAACAAGGAAGTTGCACATTTCGCAATGGAATCTTGTAGTTGCCTACAAAAGAGGTAGCTTTATGGCTGAAACCCACATTCTTTAAGCACCAAGAGCTCAAAAGAACAAGAGGATGATGACATTTGTAAAATTTTATTAAAAAAGAACCAGAGATTTTTATCTCAAATGACCCACACAAATTTAGATGACTTGCAAGGTGCTCTTCAAAAGAAAGCTCCTCACATTATGAATAAACTAAGAACAACATAAAACTAAAAAATTATTAAAAACCACAAGCACACAAACAAAGAAGGTGGAAGTAGGTTGGTTGAAATTATTCAAGTAGAAATATATGTGAGATATATTAAAGTTTTTTTGAGGACTGAAGTCGTGAAAATTAAAATACCCTTCAAGGTGAAATCAATTTAATTATTGTTATTAAAAAATTATGGTGGTTTTTAGACACATTTTTAATAGGTTTGTTATCATCAACCATCCTAATCTATTGGTTTGATGTATCTATTGAGTGAATGGTGGCTAAGTCTGAATGTTGTTCATCATGTAATTGTGTTTTTGTTAGTTGTAGTAATGGCAGTATTTCCTTTAGTTCAGAAATTAAGGGGTATTATATACTGTGATATTTCACTCTAAAGGTTTGTCTAAATCAGAATCATAATTTAGTAAGGGCAATTTAGATTGATGTTATTGTTGAAAGTGCATCAACAACTAGATTAGATTTATATCAAATTCATAGATGTTCAGTTGGAAACATTATTTAAATTGTCTGTTATTTGAGTTTTTCAAAGTAAAAACAAAGTAAGTGGCTTGTGGTCCATTTGTAGTATGAATTTCTTGCCATACAAGTAAGGTTTAAAGTTGTTAAACGACCCAACAACTGATAACAACTCTTTTATAATTGTTTTATTTCCCCACCATGTCAGCTGTGTTAGTGATGTCCACAAAATAAATCTTTCTTCTGTAGATCCCATTGTTTATTATGAAAAGGTTGTTTGTATTGTGGGGGATAAATATTTGGCCTATAGGTCTAATGGGTTTAATGCATGTGAAATTGTTTAGGCAGAAACATATTGCGAGAGTTATTAAAGTTTTTTGATGGCCAAAGTTGTGAAAATTGAATCGCCCTTCAAGGTAAAACTGATAAAATAGTTGAGATGTAAAACAAATTATGGTTTTACGTTGTTTTTAGCCCATTCATAATGTGAGGAGCATTGTTTTGACTTCACCAGTGATCTAGCTTTGTTTGGTTCATGAAATAAAAAAATCTCTTTGGTTCTTGTGAAAGTGTGATTTAGCATTAGTTATTATAATTGATTTTTCAGTCTGTAGATCTCATATATTCCTGTAAATTTCATTTATTTTAATCCTAGAGGCCAATGTTCTTATCTTAACTGTTCTATCAATAAATTTGAGTGGATTTTGGCTATAAAATGGTCTTGTAAAAAGATCAGCAGCAGCTGTTCTGCAAGGCAAAAGTTCATTAAAAGTGTTAGTCAGTAGACTGTGTTTAGTACTTCTTACTAAATTAGATTTACTTTACTTAATAATCTAGCATGATTTTAATTTCTGATAAAACTACTGTCAAAGCAGACAGAGGCGAATAAAGCATATACTACTTTGGTAAAAAAAAATTAGGTCTTCTAGATTGCCATCAAAAGAAGATTGTAATCTATAGTCGAACAGTAAGAAGTTATTTTGATCAATGGATCATATATGTAGTTTCCAATACAAAAAAGTATTCTTAAATTAGGGTTTCAATAAATTTAATGATATTAAAGTCTATGTCCCAGCATCAATTAAGTCACTAAATAATAAACTCTAAAAATACTTAATTTTATTGACAAACAGGAAAATACGAAAGAAAAATTACATAACGACTAACATTATATCTAGGCTGGAATTTGAACCATATGGTGGAGTCTATAATGCTGGTATGAAATGCCTTCCTCAGCAGGCACCTGAGATGCAAGGATGGTGCAATTAGTATCAGTAAAATGCTTTTTACTCGAACTTGACATTTTAGGATCTCCCACACTATCTTTAATCCAATTTTGGTAAATAAGGAACTCATAGTTTTAGTTTACATTTAAAAGCGATATACTGAATTTCATTAAGAAAAACAATTAAGTGCTGTTTCTAGGCCATAAAATTAATATTTATGGTTCACCCTCTCTCTTATTCAATTTCTTAGTAAAACTAATAAAACATTTCAAACAATTAATGAGAGGGAATAGAATACAAAAATCTATCTGTCCCAGTCAGGACTCGAACCTGGATCTCTTGCTTGCCGGGCCGGAAGCAATCGGTGTTTCCATTACATTTTTATTCTATTCCCTCTCATTAATTGTTTAAAATTTACGTGGGATAATAATCCACAACTAAAATTATATTTATAATAAAACATTTCTTTCACCAATAATAAAATCAGTACCATAAACGTGTTATGAAAATCGAATCTGTGTTTAATACATAACTATAAGCTAAATTTAGTGCTAAAAAAGGTTTTTTACACAAGACATATCAGGCCCCCACTCATATTTGCCTGATTTTGCTAAATTCCTAGCTCAGTCTTACATTTCATATTTAAAAGCAATATACCAAATTTCATTAAGAGAAACAACTTATTGCTGATGTGATGTGCTATTAAATTAAAATTTGAGGTTCAGACAAAGCCCCACTTTAATTTTAATTATCTGCTTAACATGTTAAATGTTATCCAAGTGCTTATTAACTGCAATAACAGTTATGACTGAATAAAATAGCTGAAAACTATTGACAATTCAACATTTTTTAGCGGTCTAGAAGGCCTATCTAAGTCAATATCGCAGAGGTGCGGTACGAAGAGAACTGATTCATGTTGTAGTTGCTGGTTGACTCAGAACCCAGTCCCAGCATCAGGCTGAGTTCTCCTGACTTGTTATTGAAATCCAGCAGTAGATAGTAGGAGTTACACAGAAATCCTTGGTCAATTGGCTCTTGGCCTTACTTTAGGCCCCGCCTATCTACACCTAACTGTAGGTAGGACTATCATAGGAAATTGTATTCCTAAGCATTTTCATTAATATGAAAATTTAAGAATAAATTTATGAAATACATATGTCAGAAAATTATATTTTACACAAATTATTTTCTATTTTAATTTTCTAACAACAAGGAAGATATATAAACTCTGGTCTCTCTTCAAAACGAATAAATCTTTCGCCTTTTACTAAAGATTTCCGTGGAGAGGGACTTATGATGAGTCACTATCTAATCAGAATATAATAAAGAATTTTTTTAATCACATATATTCTTCACGAACTTTCCCGGAAGACTGGCAAAGAGCTATTGTTGTGCCAATCCATAAAAAAGGCAAGGCATTAAATGAATTGTCTGGCTATCGACCCATCTCATTAACATCATCGGTCTGTAAATTAATGGAAAAAATGGTGGCTAACAGGCTGATGTGGTATATTGAAAAAAATAATCTATTAAACCACAATCAAAGCGGGTTCCGTAAAGGACGTAGCACTACGGATAATTTAGTGCAACTAGAATCTGCAGTTATAAAAGCCTTTGAAAAAAGGCATAAGCTCCTTGCTGTATTTTTAGACTTGAAGCATGCCTTTGATAGCACATGGCGCAGGCATATAGTAGAAGCTCTAATAAAAATGGGAATAAATGGCAACATGCTTTATTTTCTAAACAATTTTTTGAAGAATCGACGATTTTTTGTGAGATGTGGCAATCAACTCTCTGATGAATTTAGACAGGAGAATGGAGTCCCTCAAGGTAGTGTACTGAGTGCTCTCCTATTCTGCATAGCCTTAAATGACCTCTTCAACTTAAATAAAACCCCATTTCACATTGTCCTATATGCGGATGATATTCTGATCTACACCGCAGGCAAAGAAGTCACAGAAATGATTTACAACACAAATAACTTTTTAAAAACCATTAATGAATGGCTCCAAAA
>KZ807604.1:54166-72817 GCA_000696205.2 Oncopeltus fasciatus | reverse complement strand
AAAAAAAAAAAAAAAAAAAAAAAAAAAAAAAAAAAAAAAAAAAAAAAAAAAAAAAAAGGAAGATATAGATGATTTTTCAATTTGGTCTTTATTTAAGCCTCTCTCCCCCTATCCCATTGACTGATTCAGGTTCAGCCATCAACAAACTAACACACTGATTTGCAGAAATAAGCCTAAATACCAAATTTGGTTTCTTTATTTTAAAAATTGTGGATGTGTAAATAAATGTATATGTGTGTGTTTTATATGTATGTATATATGTATTTATGAATATGTACATAATTATAACTAAAAGAAAACAAAATACTTACAGTTACAACCATGATGAATATAAATACAAATAAACAGGAGGGTAAATAAAAGTATAGATTGCACAAAATATAACACACATTGAATCAGACAGAAGTAAAAATAAGTAACTAATAAAATGATTTCTCTCTCATTTAATTTTACCCATTAAACACACACGCACACACATAGACACATATTTATATTGTTGCGAGTGTAATGGGTAAAATTAAATGATAGGGAGAGAGGGTTTAGAGGGAGACCAACATTTTCAAAAATTAGGGCTGTGAAGAAATGTACAGAACAAAAAAGTATGAAATGAAATTTCATTACATTGATAATCTATTATTTAGAAACAAATTAAATACTAAGAAAATATTTAAGAAATAACAATTGTTGGGCTGATATTCTTGTTTTTAAAATATAAAACCAAATTCAGTATTTAGGTTTATTTCAAATCCATAAAATAATGACTTTTGGTTGAAGTATAATGAAGCAAAGAGGGGTTTAGAGTGAAATTAAAATTATAAGTTAAATATTTGTTGTTTTTTTGGCTAGGAAAGAGTTTATAGAATATAGTAGGTGTAAAGTGTAATTCTTTAACATTTATATTCTACAATATTTTTATGAAAAACATTAGTGAAGAATGGGTGAAAGCTTCCCACTCTCTTTCTTCCCAGCCAGTTAGAGCAAACTTATAGGCCATATCTTTTATGCTCATTGTTTTCTCTGCCTTAAAAATAAGTCAAGTTTAAATTAAAATTAGTCATTTACTCTCATGTATCCATTTTTAATGAAACAAAGGACATCTCCTTAGAATAAGCGATTCCTGTGTCAGATTTTTTAAGCTTGAGGAAAAGAATTTTCTTCCTTCAGTCAAGGCATATCTCAGTTTTTTTAAATCAAGTGCAAAATCAAGTTTATGAGAATATTTTTAATGAACACAAGCTAAATGTAATAATGATAAATAATAGAGAAGGAAATAATTATCTGTTAGGATATTCTAAAACTTTTTAACAGAGTGATATTGGATCTTAAATTTCATCTCCTTAGCAAGATTTTTTTTTCCAATTAGTTTGTTATTTTTGAATCAATCAAAATATGTTGCCTATGTAAATCTCATTGATGTAAATTTGTCCTTAACAATTAATAATATTAGTATCTGTGAGCTTAAAGTGTCATATTTCTTTTTCAGATCTAGGTTATGTCCTATAAAGCTATTAGACAGAAACTGTTTAGGTAACTATTAGAGAGAAACATTTGAAATTTTAATCTCCGACTGAGGTAGAGAGTTTTTTCTAGCTCCCTGTACAATTCAAATTGAAAATTTTTATTTAAATTTGTTTATTACTAATAAAGTATTGCCAATTTTTCCACAAAAATGAAATTTATTTATTTCCCCCTCTGTGGAAAGTCACTCTTCACTCCTCACTGACGAAAGGCGAGAAGTCTCCCCAAAAATTTTACTCATTTTAATTTTTTTCTTTTTGTGTGTTTACCACACTCTTTTTTTCTCCTGTTTTTTTTAAATATTAAATATGTCGCAGCCGTGAGTGTTTCATTTACTGTGTGTGTGTATAAAAGATAATTAAATTTTCCTTAGTCTAGTCTTTTCTCAGATCTACAGAGTTTTATGTAGAGTCGTAAAATTTTCAAGGAAAGAAAAGAAATTGGAAATATCACGAAAGATATTGGTGNCATATATATATATATACCACAGCTATCTGTATGTACACATATGCCCACAATTTTTAAGATTAGTATTTTGCTTTCTAGTAGATTGGATAATAGAAGAATTGGAAAACTTTTTAAATCAAGTTTCACTGGAATAACTTCAATATATCTTCATTTATTTGAATTTTGCTTAAAAGCTCCAAATTACAGTATAACAGTTTATTTTCTTAAATTTTTACTATGCATTTTACATTATTGTTAAAATACTGTAGAAAATATTTTACTTCCTCCTAACTTTTATTCTAATCTATGATCAACTCTCTTCTTAAACTAATGAACAAATTTTAATTGAGCTAACCAAAACCATCACTCAACATAGTTTTATTTCCAATTTTAATTAGACCTATTCGAGATAGCAAAATTGAATGTTATAATCAGTAACATATAGAGAGTTTTATGGCATCAAAAAACTATTTCGGCTACTAGATAGAACAGAATCAAATATTAGGTTTCAGGCTAAGATTCTTTCAAAATAAGTTAAGATTAATCAAAAGTTGATAAAAAAAACTTGTAAAAATTTACAATTACCAAATACTGAATTTCATATAGGCAAATCTAAAAATGACCAATAAAATTATAGGAAAAATATATTTGGAGGTACTACCAAAAACTGTAAGATAGTTTTAAAAAATTATATAAATCCCAGTACAATAGAGGAGTAACCCTTTGGTCGTTCGTGAAATTTTAAACTTACTATTGTTAAAACAAGATTATGAAATTAGGCACCAGGCCACCACAGATAAAATTTAATATTCAAATTTTAATGTCATACCTTCAATTGTTCTGATAAAAATTTTAAAAAGCAAAAAAAAAAACAAAAAACAAATAGGCGTGGACTGAGTTAAAACAACAAAAACTAGAAAAGCTTTCAAAAATGCATCTTACAACAACAGATTACTAAACTTTGTAAGAAAGAGGTTAAATCAGTCATCAATAGGTACACAAGGTTGTCCTACAAGCTCATGAAACATAGAATAAGGAAGCTGACACCCATCATGTATCTTACGGCCATGGGAAATACAATCAATAAATTTTGCAATGAAATTGAGAAAACCACAATTGTTGTCATATGCCAATGTGATATACTAAGAAGAAAAGGAGTAGAAAACCTTAGAGAATCATCTATTCATAAAAACATCATCCACAATCCCAGGTCAATAAAAATATTTGCAGCACTATTTGGTCTGTACTACTTGAAAGGGCAAGAGATGGCTAATATGTGGGTCCCTAAGTCCCTGTACATGTATATATAAGTGAAAAATATAAAAATGAATAGCAGAAAATTGAAATTTATTGTAGAAGTAGATCAAGGAAAGAGTTTCTTATTCCATTAAGGTCTCCCTCACTTCTCTTCTTATTGGATGATTGTGTATCTTTTTAATATTGCAAACATAAGGTTTTGAAGCAGTTTTGAGAAGTGACACAGTTTAATGATGTCACTTAGGGCTATAGAGAAACAAGCTGTTAATTTATCACTGGTACTACTTATTTATAATGGTCGATTTTTTTAATGAATTAATTTATCTATTATTTTATTGATGCATAATTATTGTTCTTATAATAATTTTTATTTATAGGTTTTTATTTGTGACCAGTAATAAAATGGTAGTAACCTATCATCCCGTAAAAAAGTTGAATTTCGTTTTTGTGTTCCTCAAGGTTTAAATTTTCTGTCTTGCTTTTTATTGATGTTCTGACCCTTTTTTTTCTTTTTTCTTTTTTACTTTTATTTGTGGCTTAAGATCTTGTTTTGATATTTTGCACAAAATATATTTGATAGTTTGTCGTAGACGTTTGATTTATTTATCCTACCTGAACACGAACCAAATATATTTTTTCTTTTCTTTTTTTTCTATTGATGAAATAGCACTATTACAGACTAATATCATTGGAAAGTTTTCTAATCCATTTGTAATAATAGTAATAATCATTAATATTATTGTCATGAATATCACTTTCATGTGATTGCTAATAACATACTTTCTTCAATAAAAGAGATATTAATATTCAGACTTTTCAAACTGGTTGATAAATAGGAAAGCCTAGTCCAACTTAAAGTACTAGTTAAGATAAGACAGATCATACTTCTAGCGTAGCTAATAGCTTATAATAGTTAGCTAATAGCTAACTGGAACTAAATTATTTACATTAGACTTGTTTATATCAATAATATTGGTTCTATGAAAAAAAATGATTAGTATTATTGAATAAAATTAAAGTTTTTAATTTATTTATTTTAAATTGGAGAATACGCCAAAATTAAAATTAATAAATTATTTAAATGGAGACATTTTAGAGCGATTATTAGTAAAGGATTGGTCGGGGTTTGGTCAACACAACTTTGATTCAATACTGTACAACAACGGTACAAACTTCATACAATTTGTGGCATCAAAACGATGTCATACAAAAAGTTATCTTGCTCACTCTTCTTTCACTAGCTATGTTGTTTATACACACTAAAAGATCGCTAACTTAACCACACCTAACTTCTTACAGTAAATAAAAGAGCAATGTTAAGTAATAGTTTGACAAGTTATAGCAAATATAATTATTATGAAATAAAATGCCTTTTAATATAAGATATAAGTATTGATAAGTATACATGCCACGAATCCAAAACATTGTTCATAAACTAATAACAGGAATTTTACTAGATTTTATTTATTTATTATCTATTTTTAATAGAATAATAGTCCTTCAAAAATTTTTCCTAATTCTTCTTTAATAAAACAGTTTAAATTATTTTATATTTCTTTATTTTAATCCTTTCAATTATGAATAAATCTTAATTAAGAGATGAATGTACTATTTTAATATTTTCAATACTGTACTAACATATAAGGAGTTCCATCACTTTGCAAGTTATTCAATATTTGTAGTTTTAGTACTGATGATAGTTTTGAGCAATAAAGTTGGCTGGAATGTTAAAAGAAAAATAAATTTAAATATATTTGTGAATACGTATAAACACAATTTTTCATTTTTGTTTAGTTAATATATATGAACATGGAAAAAAATAATATAACTATCATCTGTTTTCTATAGTTATTAAGTTAATGTATTTAATTGTAATATCAATATAATAAATTTTAGGTATTAATTTACCTCGTATGTGAGGATATCGCCTCTGATGGGAATGCTCATGCTTCACTATTTCCACAACATTGGAGACTGTATCGCTGAAACCAATGTCGTGGTAGCCTCTACGTGGTGAAGGACTTCTCCCTACATCTCCGGGCGAACGGGCCCTCCTAAAACAAACCCAAAGAATAAAAACATACTTAGATGCCATATAAAATGAAAATCAATGTATGACTCTATAGATTAGTTTTAAAAGTAATTTATACATACACAGAAACACAAATAAAATAGCTGCCTAATTTCTTTATTAGAAATGTAAACAACAAGTTTTCTATATTTATAATGGAGAAATTGACGGATGATTTATGTTAATAACTAAGTAATTATAAGTACATAAAAACTTAGAGGTATCTTGTTATTAATTAAATATGAAATTAAGACAAGGATAACTATGCAACATATTGGAAAGTGTGATTTAGAATTCAATTCGCAATTTAAGAAGTTCTTAATAGGAAAATTATTTAAGCTTGTCAAAGAAAATAACAGGAAAAAAAAATCAGGCTAAAAGTTGTATACTTATCCAAAAATTGCATATAATAGCTAAGTTTATGAATGCTGGTGAATTCCATTATGAAAGTTTACCTAATTGATTTTAAACTTTACATTTATTATTACAACCTAGAGTAAGACAAGAATTTCACTTATAGAAATACGCTTGAAATAATCTATACAGTGTCATTGTATTTGTTGCAATTGCAGTCTCCTGAAGTAGAATTTGTGAGAACTTTTCTACAAAACTATTTACCTTACTTATGTTAAAAACACATATATTTATAAAATAATATTTGTAATTATTTTGCATTGTTTCATTATCACAAATAATACTAGCAATTAGATCAGTTAATAGGGGCGCCGGGATAGCTCAGGGGATCCGTACGGGTCTCGCAATCCTGACGCCGCGGGTTCAAATCCCGCCCAGGTCAATCTTTTATTTATAATATAAAAGGTTGTCCTGAGCCATGGGTGTTTAAAATAGGTTGGCAACCTGTAGATAGCCCCTCCCTCCAATGACCCTTAGTGGTTGCAAGGGAGGCTAACACAGAAAAAAAAAAAAAAAAAAAAAGATCAGTTAATTGATAGTCATAATAATCTTCAATAACCTTTTTTGCCATTTGCTTATCTATACTTTAAGCATACTTTAAAAATGATTAAAAATTCTATTTTCTATCAAAAAATTATATTCTATTATATACCTATATGTTTAAAAGTCAATTAGGAATTTTTTTTTGTCATTGAAAATATAATGAAAATATTCCTCTCCGAATTTCTCTGAACAGAATTAAGAAAATGATGTTTAAACTATTTATACTACGTAGATTATAATTATAAGTAAAAGAGAAGTATACCTGATGCTGGGAGATCTGGACCTGGGTCTGTGCTGCTGTCGATAGCTGGATTGCGGATGGAGGTGGGTGTCTTGGCCTGATTCCACTGACGGCCTCCTGCTCGGAATGACAACGTCCTGGGTCTCCATTCCCTGAAGAAAATACTTTAATCATTAGAGTCAAGAAGTGACATTTATATTTTTTTCATATTTACTGGAGGAAGAAGGAAAGGATCATTTCATTTTTTTCAAAACAATTCTGTTTGATAGATGATTTTTTTTTTAGCTTCACTAATAATAAAATTAGTTCAAATTTTTTAATTGATTATTAATAAGATACTATTAGTACTATCCTAATTTGACTAATAACCTTATTTAAATATATTTATGCTTATAATGATCTCAAATAAACTAAATAAATAATAAAATAATAATAAACCAAGTCCATTAATTCTAAATTATGTAGTTAAAATGGTCATTTGGGTTTGGCCAGGAGAAATGAAGTAAATACCACTTATCATACCTTCTATTATCCATCTTTATTGGTTTCTGTTGAAGATGGTTTGCAGAAACCAATGAAGACGGATAATAGAAGATATGATAGTTCTATATTCATTGGTAGTCATAATAACCCTTTAGATTATTTACCTAAATACCACTTGATAAAAAGTGCATTTATTAGTATGAGCCAACTCTTTAACTTTTATTTTTTCAGGTTTACAGTCATTTAAAGTTATGAATTTTAAAATTAATTTCAGGACTAAAATCAAACACAAGAAAAAATTAAATTAAAAGAAAAATACTGTTGCACAAGATAGAAATATAGTGGTTAGAGGTGAAGAATAATATTATATTCCTGAAACACTTTATATTATTGGTTGGCTNGCTATGTATATATATATATATATATATATATATGCATTAATATCTACACTGAAAAATTAAATTATGTACATAAACAATTATTACCCTAATGATTAAAAAAGGGGATAAAATATAAATCTTTTGCATGTTTTTTTAATAGTTTCAATAGTGCATTCCTTTTTTTCTTCTTCCTTAGAATTATAGCATATCAGCATTTCATAAAATTTACTGGAAAATATATTCTAGTTAACCTATTCTATTTGAAAGATTTTAAAATATCCCCAATATTTGTATTCTTAAATTTTATGACTCTTCAACTTACAGATATGCAAAATCTATTCAAATACATTATTTGGGAATGAGTAAGAATAAATGCTAAAATAAATGGACAATCTACTTATCTCACTTACTAATAATTACTATAATTTATTATATATCTCTTAATCAAATCACTGCTCTCAAACAAAAAATTTTTTTGCAAATGTAACAAATGCTTACCATGAGATCTCAAAGAATGGTTTTGCAAGGGATTTTAAATTATGCAATGGGTATTATAACAAATGTTAAAATTGTTTATCAATGCCATATATTGACTAAATAAATAAAAAATTCTGACAAATTCATTACATTATTTACCGTCTAAAGAATATTTTCTGAGACAAAAAATTAGAAGATAAAATTTAAAATTTGAATTTTCATCAGAAGAACTTTAAAAAAAAAAAAAAAAAATAGAATAAAGAACAATTGGTAAGTAATATTATTTTCCATCATAAACTAAATTATTCTTTAGAGAGTTATTTATTATTAGCTAAGGAATTAAACAACCAAAAGAAAGTAATGTCTCTTAAAAAAAAATAGTATGAAAATCAAAGTGTATATTATACACTTTGAAAAATATAAAAATATAAGATATAATAGAATATGAAAGATATAAAGCTTTGCCCCCTGAGAACAGCAATAGTAAATCATCTATTGTAATAACATCCATAGTCAGTAATTATCTTAGATTTGCAAATGTTATTTTCTAATAATTTAGTTTTATTAATAGGAATTGAGTTATACTAAAATTATCATCTAATTATTACAATAATAAGGGATATTATCCATTTTTTAATTATTAATTAAAAATGTAACTGCTATCAAACAAATTTGCTTTTTTAAAGATAAAATAAAATCAGTCGTGTTGAAGCTATGTAAACCAAGATTTCACATATAATGAAACATTATTAATGAATTATAGACATACTTAAGAGCAAATAACTTATTTGATATTAAAAGTCAGAGAGCAATGAGTGTTAGCAGTGAGATTACTAAGCCTGAAATAGAATATTTGTTAAGAATGCCCTCAAACTTAATAATTAAATTTATAAATCTTTATTTAAATAAATTTNATATTATGATCATAAATTTTGAAGTTACTCTGAACCCCTTCCACTCTTATTTGACAATTTGATCTCTTAAACTCCTCTCTTCCCCTGAAATGATTTCAGTCGTTACCAATCTTGTCTAACCGTTTGAAAAAAGAAGGAAGAAGCCTAAATATAAAGTTTGGTTCCTTCATTTTATTCATATAAATTGTGGAAACTAGAGTTTGTAAAGACAAATATATATTTATATAATTTTAAAAGGTCATATTTTTAGTATCTTCTCTGAAGGATCGATAAAGATCTATGACAATCTTTCAAAAGTCACGTCATACTAATATAAATAGACTGATTCCCATATGGCTAATAAGTTGAAATAAAGAAAATTCAGGTGTGAATTTAGGCAGGATTTTTACTTTTCACAAAAATTTTAACAAAGCCAATGAAAATATTGATAAACAAAATTATGACCATACTGAAAATTTTCTAATTAATAATCTAAAGTTTAATGGCAGTATAATAAATATGGTAAAGAGTAAGCTAATGCCTTGTACTATTTGCCTAGAGTATAATTTTAAAATTATGGTATAGTTCACCATCCTCAGGCTGGAATGCACATAAATGAGAAGCCTTACTCTTACTGATTAAAGAACGAAAAAAAACAAAAAAACAACAAAGACAACACATTTTATTAACCTAATGTAAGTCCCTATAATATTGCCCATTTAATAGCACCCAGATTTATTATTTTATATCATAGAATAAGGTTGGTGGTGGTTGGTTGTGTATTATGCTAGAGAAATTAGTCATGGTTTTGGCCAGGATTAGAAATATAAAATATTCCAAACTTATTGAGTAATCATTATAAGTTTACCTAAGTTTGCCAATTAACACCCTCCCACTCCCTGTCACTGATTGCCTCTGAGTTTAATTCTCAAATCTGGGATATGACTATAAACCTCCCTAGAAGATCTCTTCATACATCATAATCGGTACATATAGTAGATTAATTTCTTCATATTTGTATAGTAAAATTTTGAGTATTTACTGTATATCATTTTCTGAGTATTACTCTATATCATTTTATAACATACCACATCACTGTCTGTTCATTCCAATCTATAATTTTATAAGAGTTAAGCCGAAATGTAGGCAATATAAAATAAATTCCCAATAATTTTAAGTATTTTACTTTTCCAATTCTGGCCGAAACCCTGACTAATTTCTTCAGCAGTTATAGAATAAGGTGCAATATTTCTATTCTGTATGTATGTATGTATGTATATGTATTCACACATACACATACAACATAGAATTAATTGAGTACATTTTGTATAATGTGTGTGTCTTTGTGTGTATATGTATATATATACACATAAAATATACTCAATGATACTTAATTTGAAACAAGACAATGAAAGTTCAAATAAGGCCAAATTATGAATTTGCAGTGATCAACTCCAAACAGGTAATCATAAAAAAAGCCTGATGGTTAAGAATTTTAATGACCTGTTGTGTTTGATAAGACATATTACTAACTGGACATTAATCTAAACTATCCATGGTCACCTATAAATGACAATTGTTGAGAACAACCCTTGTATAACCAACATTAAATAATAAGAATATAGGATTCATATTATAGTCCACAAGAGGGCTTAGAATGAGTCAAACATTAACTCAAATCAATACCAAATAACTAGATGTGTTTTGTTGGGGTTCAGTCAAGGTAGATCTAAAAAAATACAAATATAAAAAAAAAGTATTTAAAAAAAAATTATCTGCCCAAGTTTCGGCTTACATTGTAATTCAGGGCTATCATGAAGATGATGGGGGACATCTTGTCCCTAAGTTCACTTTCCATGACTGGAAATGTGAACTTAGTCACAGTAATGGAAATGTGAATTTAGGGACAGGACTATGAAAAAGTACACTTTTTTTTTTAATTTATATTTTTTTGGATCTATCTTGACCAAACCCCAACAAAAATCATCTAATAATAATACTTATGGTCAAAAATCTCTCCATTTAAATACCAAATAACATTTCACCGAATTGGTGTATTTATTTTACTTCTCTTGGCTGATCCCAACATAACCAAATATTCACTTATTTTATAATTTTTTAAAGTTATAACCATGAGATCTCAAAGAATGNTATATATACATAAATACTAACAATATAAGGACAGAGAAGAATTTTAATTCACTAATTTTTATTTAAGACCATTAGATCAAGCAATTCATTATCATATAATTTCCTTTGAAAGGATATTAAAAATATAATTTTTCAATTATGGAAATGAACAGTTGACTCACTTCCAAAAATATTTCTAACAATTTTCTGGTTTCTCTTAGTTTTTGGTCTATAAATTCTGTTTCATATATCATACCTTTCGTAATCCGTCTTCATTGGTTTCTGCAAACCATCTTCTGTTGGCGAGCGCTTTCGGAAATGATCCATCCTCGTGGCCGAAAACATGTGTTCTCTGTCACTGTCTGTATTCAACTGATAGATCATTTCCGAAAGCACTCGCCAACAGAAGATGGTTTGCATAAACCAATGAAGACGGATTACAAAAGGTATGATAGTTCTATATTCATTGGTAGTTATAATAACCCTTTAGATTATTTATCTGTTTCATTTCTTTGTTAATGTCGGAATTAGTCCTAGAAAATCTAGTTGAAGTATTTTTACATCCCAAATAAGAATTTTGAGTACAATACATTTTCACAAGTTAATTTTATTGATTATTGAGAGAATAATAACAGGTGATGTCAGAGGCTGCAATAACGTAAAAAGTAGGAAAAACTGTAATAACCTATACTGCAGAATATGAATCAACATAAAATATGGAATTGTCTAATGAGATGATAATGGGACTAGGTCAATGATCTTGATTCTCAAAAATTACTTAACATGATCAGAGTCAAGACCCTATATTTTGAAGTAAACAGCCAACCCTCAGATTGCCCTCAGGCAACAGGCTTCAGGTATCTTGTACGAAAACACTCAAGCAGAAGAAAACAAATCTTGTGAGAGACAAATAGAAGTTTATTTAATTATTTTGTTTATTCTTTATCTTGTTAGTTAGAAATTAAAAGAAATAGAGTAAAATTAATTTTTTAGTTTATCTACAGAATTTTGTTTATTATTCATATAATTTTACTGTAGCCAACAATTACTTATTCTGGATTAATATTGAATAATTTAGGACAAGACATAATGAATATTGCATTAATATTCTTATTGCCAACATTTAGTTAACATTCAATTTCCCATACAGCAGAATTATTTTCAATCATGATTATACTCATGAATAAACTTACTTTTGGACTTTGCTATGTAAATATATATGTTGTGTTAAATATAAAGGAAAGAAAGCTGTAAAATTATAATTTTAAGTTCCTGAATCCCTATCTCTAAGACTTTTTATTATTATTATTATACTCAAAGAAGGCTTTAATTGCCGCAACAAGTCATAATGGCTGAGGGAGAAACTTTCATTACAGGTGTGTTTATTCACAACCTGTGACCCACCAGAGAAGGTATTAATCATCAAACACTTCTTACTACCTGATTATTTTTTAAACTCCCTTCCAACTACTACATATCATTGAGGCAAGGACGTGGGTGTTTAGGTTAAGGTGGTATAAGTTATCTATTGTCACCCATGACACAGGAAGCTTTTAGTTTTTGTTAAAAGATTGTCTTCAGGGCAACCCTTGAACCTGCTCAACAGACTGAGAAGTTTAAAAAGAATCCCATTAGCTATTATGTGTCAATAAATAATTTAATAATAATAAAAAATAAATTTAATTTAATGCACTACTGTGTTATGTTTTTTCAAAGGCAATAGACAGCTTGTTTGGGACCATTAAACAATAACACAAGAATTTGTTGTACAAAAGTTGTTAATAATTCCAAATGATTATTAATTGTGGGAGAAGTGGCATGGCTGACAGAGCGAGGGAGGGGGCATGTACTCTAGATCTGAGAAATATGACTGCCCAGAACTGATTAACCTGCTCGGTATTGTGTATATAGTTTCTATTAAAGGGTTTTAGTGCAACTCACTGAACTGTGAATATGGGAAGTGCCGTCCTGGTGGTGACAGCTCAGAGTAGCCTTCAGATATTGGGATGCACTGTATGAGTTCAAGAGATTCTTCCAAACTACATATATAGAGTTTGAGCACAGCAGTTAATCATTTCTAAACCCCAATAGGTGTTTAAAATTATATTCACCACCAGCTAGAAAATGAGGACTAAGAGAAAAATAATAGTCTTATTGAGAGAACAATAACCTTCTGACACCTTGGGTGGCTGTAGAGATAGAGACAAGATAGATTGTAAGGAAAAAATAGAAGGATGTGATGTTAAATTGTTTATCAAATAAGAACTATAGTCCACCAAGACCTTGTCCCTCAGATTGATCTCTTCTTGAGTTTCTCAAAGATTAAAAGAAATAACCGGTACTTTTCAGTTGTGTAAGACTTTTTTCCCTTAATAATAAAAGTCCATTTTGTCTTCTAAAGTCAGTCTGTGTTCATTAGCATCTGCTTCAGTACCATTAACATTCTAAAGGAGAATGGGGGAAGTATTACCAGTTCAAGAAATGAGAAATCATGATGAGGATATCATCATAAATTATGTTTAATTTATAACTGGAGTGGTAAGGGACAAAATTCTATGAAAAAATAAAGGATCATTACAGGAAAAAGGCGGAAGGGAATGTTTTCACTTTTAGCAATTTTTTTTAGATTTTTCAAATTTATTCTTATTTTACTAAAACTTGGTATTGAAATATATAACTGTACATACATGCATGTGTTTTATACCATCTCCACCACAATGTTACAATGTAGCATGTACCACATGGTAATACCAAAGAAAGAACAGAAAAACCTTATTTTTTTTATTTATTTTTTTCATAAACTGCATAGTAATGCCAAATTTTTAGTTTAAATATAGACCAGAGATAACATCTGAACATAAAATTTTAAAAAATATTTTAAACCTTATGATTTTACATAAATACTAATTAAACTGAAAATAAATGATTTATATAAACAATTTACTCTGTCATTTGTTCAAAGAAACATTTATGAATAAAAATATTTATTCTTTAATTTCCAAAGTGATTCTGAACAGTTCAATCATGTACCCGCATAAATTATTTGACTCAGATTGTGTATCTCATGCATATAGCTCTTAGGCAATTTTTTATTACAACCCTATTTCCCTTCTTCTTATATAAGATAATAGAAATGCTGCACAATAAAGAAAAAAAAACCTTTCATATCACAACTTGGGGTCACAGAGAGAAACAGGCAGCTGCATGTAACATCCTAATATCTCATGTATGTTCCCTACAAAATTTTATGATCCTTCTGGTTAGATCTCTTCTATTTTTATGCTTACCAAGATATTCCTTCAAAGGATCTATCTTCACTAACTAATTGGGACATTCAGCCATTCAGTTCGATTACAGGTTTTATGATGTCTTAAGAAAAAAATAAAAATAAAAAATGGCATTTATTAAAGAGCACTTAGTAAAACTGCCCATAACTTACACTAAAAAACTAGTTGAATTACTTAGTACTCATTTATTTGCAAAATTCACTTATTAATTACTACTCATGGAAGCTTACAGTATGGTAAAGTCTGTCAGTATATAATTTGATACCACTATTGTCTCCATAGACTGGCTATAAATTCTTTTGATTGAGCTCAAAACTTTCAAAGGCAACTGAGTTGTTCATATTTTAGACTAGGAAATATATTTTGATACAGGATAATCCTGTATCCTCTAGATGTTTCTTGACAATAATTTTCAGTTTTGAATTACAATATTTATTGTTTGATAAGTCAATAAAAATATAATTTATTTAAATACTTATGAATATTACTATCATGAAATTTAGATATTTAATTATAAATAGAGATTAAAATGGAAAAGTTAGTTGTAATTAAAAAAACAAATATATAAACGAGCTAGACTTTGGCTACAATAAAATTATGTAAATTATAATCATAATTTAGAGGTAAACTTTCTGAATCTGAAAATAGTTTAGTTAAATAAATGAAGTTTTATTCAAAGCATTGGCTTAAATGTCTTTTTTGTTTGAATTATACTCTACCAAAACAACTCTTTAGTTGAGTGAGAAAAACCTAGACCCCAGGCAATCAAGAAAAAAATAGTTTTTTCTATACATTCCTATACAGTGAATTGAAGCAGATAATCTATGTTTCTTAGTTTATGGGCTGTTCTTTCTTTTTCTTGTCACCCTATGGTAACAAGATTAATCATACAATTACTATTCATACAAATAGTATTCAAGAAACTTACTTTAGAGAATTAATCAGATTAATAGATGATAGAAATTTTTTTAAATTTTAAACATTGATAAACCTAATATTTAGGAAAAAGCTGAAAATAAGATTTTTAAACAAGAAAGAGTGGGTTGAGAATAGTTCATTATTTAGAAATTTCTTACATGACAAAATATTAAATTACTTTAGTAGATTTAGGATGCTGTTAGAAAATTCAGAACTTATCAAGCTACTTAGGAAACTATTGTGTTGAAAACTTAAAAACACAATTTAAAGGTTGGCATGGGGTAAACGTGGGCCTCCTTTCACAAATCTTTCAGAATTGTTTTAATTCCAGTCAACAGTTTTGACTTAACTGGAAATAGGCACTGTATTATTTTAATACATAGAGGACTAAATAAAATTCACAGAGGATCAACAGTTTTTTATACTCAGTTTATAGGATATTCACAGAATTGTCGAGTTAAGCATACTTTTTTATACTTCTAAAGATTAAAAATTAAATCAGCATGCTCTTTAAAAGTAAAAATAAGAAGACAAATTAAGCTCTTGAAAAGACTGTTTAGTTGAAAGAATAGGTGCCAACTTTTATAACTGCCAAACAGCTATTATACTGTGTTGGGAACCAAAATGAAGGTAAGTAAATATAAAAAGAACTTTAATTACATAACTTTTGTTTTTCATTCTTATAGTGTTTATTCAAAAGTCCAGGATTTGGGAATATTACGTAATAATAAACATTTGAAATTTGATAGCAGAAGGTTTTCCTCTCATCACCAATAAATTTTAAGATGAATAAAATAATTGTGATATTAAGTATCAGGTTTTTGGAATGGTGTTATAGGAAGTAAAAAGGAATGATAGTTGTTTTTCTTTTATGCTTTTGTCGATAATATTTCACCTGTTGCCAAGTAAGTATAGTTCGATGAATGTGAAAGATGAAATACTTATAATAATTATAACTCTAATAATAAGGATATATAAACATGGTTTTTTAGCCAACAATAGCGATGAATAAATGCATGAAACAAAGGAAGTTAAAAAATAATAATAATTCAGAATCAATTGTTGTTTACAAATTAACTAAGAGTAATTTACTTCAAATTTTAAAACAGGATATGGAGATTATGATTGGTTAAACTAAACTTAAAAAAAATAAATAAAAAAATAAAAAACAGGAATTCTGTTCTGACTAAGTAGGTAAAATAATAATGATAATAAAAACAATAATCAAAGTAAATATAAGTACTGTATCAGTCCTTTATACATTATGTACTTAATCACTCACATAAACTACCAGTAAGTGCTTAAAAATCTATCATCTGAATTATCAGTGGCCTGGAAAAATTATTAAACCACAAGATAAATTAAAAAAATATTTCTTTCATATTTTAATATTAATACAATTTTAACACATTAGATCAATATGAGCCCATTGAAGGAACACAAAATAAAAAAAAGAATATTGTTTTATTGCCTCCTAGTCCTTAATTTTTGATCACATGAAAAATAATTTTATTAAAGTTATTTGTTCATTGATCTCAGTAAGGAAATTAGGTACTTAAAATAAAAATAGATATTATTAATGAAAAAAACCAAATAAGGAAACAAATAATTTTGAAGAAAGCATGCAAGATAATAACTAAGTTCATGCGACATGCAAAATATTTTAATTTTACTACTAAGCTCTAATGGAAGATAAAATTTAATATCAGAAAAACCATAGGGGTTGTTTAGTTTGTGTTTATAATAATATTATGTTTATGTTGTTAATGTATAATTGATATTATAGTTGTTTTCTTTCACTTCTTAACAATGATACAAAAGAGGACTAACTATTTTATTCTAGTTCTCTAAAATGTTTAAGTTCTATTTACTTGTTAACCTTTTTTTCTACTTACTTATTTATGTAGTCTCAGAATTCTAATCTATGAAAAAATTATCCATACTATTAACAATGAGTACAAAGAAAATTATAATCCAAAAACTATCTTTGTATTTCAATTACAATATAATTCTATTTATTTAAATGAACACTAAAATGATCTTTTTTAAATTTAATTTTATGATGATCATTATTATTATGTTTCCTAACTAATCTATCAGAAATTGACTATTCTATAGTAACAACAGTCTATGTTCTTGTCTAATAATTCATTTAATTTTTACGTCACAACATTTAACGTCACCAGTTAATAGTAACCCCTTCACCTTTTTGGATCTGAAACAAAAAAAAAAAAGAAGAGAAATGGCATATTGTAATCGCTGTATTAAAAAATATAAATAACATAATTAATATTTATAAATATTGGATCAAAAGAGGGGTGTGATGGATCCCCTGACAGCTTGCTCAAATACCTGATAGCCAGAGTAAGTCTATGAATAAATAAAGGCTTAAATAATTAATTTAAATAATAGAGAGTTTGTTTATTTATAGAGTAGTTTTGTATTTTGTGTGAAACCTAAATGTATAAAATAATGTGGCTATATTAAATAATAATAACAAATGAAAAAAATATGGTAAATGGTATAACAATGGAGGAAAAATGTCTAAATGAAACTAACTCTAAAATAATTATTGAAATAAAACAATAAGACATATATCTAATGGCACTGAATCTAAATTTTAGATTTTGTAATTATTTTAAAGAATTTACTTTTAGAAATACTGGTAGACATGGAATGGTTCTACACAATGTATTTTGAAAAGGAAACAATACTGTATTTTATCTACTAATAAAAGTTGCATCAGGAAACCTAATGTAGGAAGTACTTATGCAACGTGCCAAATAGGATGGACGGACTATGGACAAGGAATCACAAGTCAATTTATGGGGTAGTCTATTGGTAGGGAATGGACTATCAAAATCTATGGAGTTGTTACCTGATAAGTGTTCCTTCTGATTCAATTCTAAAATAATTTTATCAGGTAATTTATAATTTTCCCCATAAAAATATTAGCCAAAGAAAAGATATTGTAACAAAAACATGTTTGTGAAGCTAAATTATATTTAATGGGTATCCAAAGAAAAAAGTCTTCCTCTACTTTCAAAAATTGTTATGATGAGCCCTCCATTGTGATAAGCATCATCTTCAGGATCTGCAGCCCCAAAATAGATTTATTGATCAGTCATTTAATTTTTATTTAATTATAAATAAAATTAATTTATGACAAAAAATAAAATATCACATTAAGTCAAACAGTACCTAATAATCTGATATTAAAAAGAATATCATTTAGTTTAATACGTTAAACTTGTCAATAGTTACGAATTATATACTTTTTTACTTTAATAAATATTAAGTCTTAACAAGATTTTTTTTTTTTTAATAAATCTTTATTTATTACATTCTGATACTTAACATCTTGTAATATGATGATATCATAAAATAGAAGTAAAATAAAATATAATAAAATCAACAATATAACAATTAAATGGTCATCACTGTGCTGGGTGAAGGGGCCCATCGACGCCACTTCCAATAAGTTTAGGCATTAAGGCCCAGGAGGTCGCGAGGCCATCTCCGTTTTAGTCGCCGGGGAGGATTGTGAGGATTGGTGTCCGACGACAGGGATTGGGCAAATGGATTGGGATGA
>KZ807604.1:26629-42020 GCA_000696205.2 Oncopeltus fasciatus | reverse complement strand
ATATATATATATATATATATATATATATTAATCTGCAAGCATACATATATTGAAGAAGCTAAAGATAGGATTATATATTTTTAGCCATATTTTCTATATTTTTAGCTTTTCAATGTAGAATCAGAGAAGATCCGTTGACATTTTTCAAAAGTTGTGTCCTGGTACCAATATAAATGGCTTGATTTCCCCATGAGAAATCTCATAAAAAAAATTCATGCAAAAGCTGTTTAAAGAAAGCAAATTTCCGGTATATCATTAGATTAAGGACTAAAATGATCTTTTAATGTAAAAAGAACATTAAGGAGAGAAGGTGATCTACATACAGCTGGTCAACCAGAGGAAGACAGTAAGCACTGAATCTCCTAGAAATATTTTTAAATATCTTGTTGTTTATTGGGGATTTATGGCGCTCAACTGCAGAGGTTATCAGCGCCCTTTAAATATCTTTCTTAATACGAACTTTTTATAAAATTTTATTATTAANACATTTCCATGACTGGGAAATGTGAACTTTTGTGAAATTTTTTAAAAAAATATACTTTTTTTAAAATTGGTATTTTTTTGGGTCTACATTTACCGAACCCCAACTAAAATCATCTAATAATAATATCTATTGTCAAAAAACTCTCCTCTTGAACTAATGATATTTTATTTTTGGCTTGCTACAAACCCCTTCTCATTTTTCAATTTCATCCATTAATAAATTTATCTCAAAATTTATAGAAAGAAGCTGAGATCTGATTTTCACTGCTCTATTGTAAAAATAGCTATATATCATAATTACAGCCTTAATGAACACATATTCTTTGTAAAATTATTGTTGAGCAATAACATAACTGGAAAGTTCATGACAGATATAAATTAAATAAGTTCTTTACATTTATAATACAACTAATACTAAAGAAAATAATTAATTAATTTTATCTATCCCCCCCCCCCCCGCTAGCTTACTTAGTACTAAAGATGGGATATTAATTAAGGGTTGGGAAAGAGCAATTTAGTTTTTTCTCAATAGGTAATTTTAACGTACTTTATTTCTTGTAATCTTTTTCCTGGTAAAGAAATATCATGAAGCATTTGAGACAATTTCATTTATAAAGATAAAACTATTTATATTGGACAAAACTGCTCATCTACTTATTCAAAATTTATAGGTTTATAAAATGCTAATTCCCACAGGTCAATTTCATCATGTTTTGCTTTTTTAATTCTGAAAAGAGAATATTCATCACAGAATCATTGAAAATGATGTAGTGTTTATCATTTTCAATGATTAATTCACAATCAAGTGAATGCCGATGCCAGAATTTTTATTTCAATAATTTTCATGTAAATGACAAACCCAGCTCAGACTGGCAAATCATTGAAAATTTTTAAATTTTTTTTTTTTTTAAATGGAGGCAGAATGACAAAATTATCTCAGAAAGTATACATTAATCATAAAGCAGTTTTAAATAAATTTGTATTTACCGTTTCTTCTTCCGGGTTGGACCGCGTAAAATTGTTGTTATTTGCCGAGCTTTCGCACATCATGTGATGGCTTCTTCAGGGCTGAAAAGAGAATGAGAGTTGTAAAAGAGAGAAAAATTCAGGTGGTATATGATTACCTTGTTTTATACACCAGGTGGTGTATAATCCCGGCGCGGCCTGGTCCTTGGGCGAAGCCTGCCTTCCCATTGGTTGATACTGTGTTCTGGCGGCTGGTCTCTGGAGTAGTCGGGTAGCTGGTCACTGATTGGTTGGATCCTCTTGTCAATTAGCGCTGGTTTCCAGTTTTTGCTGAGTCTGTATCCGTCTTCTCTGAAACCAGCGCTAATTGACAAGAGGATCCAACCAATCAGTGACCAGCTACCCGACTACTCCAGAGACCAGCCACCAGAACACAGTATCAACCAATGGGAAGGCAGTCTTCATCCAAGGACCAGACTGCGCCGGGATTATACAACACCTGGTGTATAAAACATGGTAATTACCTGGATTTTTCTCTTTTTTACAACTCTCATTCTCTTTTTAGCCCTGAAGAAGCCATCACATGATGTGCGAAAGCTCGGCAAATAACAACAATTTGACACGGTCCAACCCGGAAGAAGAAACGGTAAATACATCTGACGACCGTCGAAGCCTACGTGAACAGTTTTAAATAAAACAGGATATCAAAAGAAGCTTGATCCTTGGGTTTAAAATGGAATTAAAGAAAAAATAATGGACTGAATTTTCATTTGTGAATGGCTGCTGAAGAAACTAAAGGAAATTGAACTGTTTTTAAAAAGATAAATTACATGTGATGAAAAATGAATCACAAATGACAAAATAGATAAAATTAGAACCACATACTTTAGTGTCTGTAATAATTAAGAGAGCTTAAATGCGAAGCCAGGACATTGCTCTATTTGACGATTTATCAAAAATATACACTTTAAGGTTCAGCAAGATTAATTTATTAAGATTAAGAATTAAGATTAATTTACTAAGATTAAGAATTAGGGTAGCACAGAAAGGAAGGAGGTTCCATATAAGTCGGAATCTACAGATTCTCAGCTGTTTAAGTAGCCTTAGGACTGAGGGCTTAACTCCAATTTTTTCAGTATTTTTAAAAGAATTATGATAGCTCACATAAAATTTTTATAAAAAAAAACAACAAATAAAATTCAGATGTTTATATAGGCTTCTACTACTCATTCTACTTCCAGCCCTGAAGAAGCAATCATATGATGTGCAGAAGCTTGGTAAGAAGAAACTTCACTCCATGGTTTAGCCCAGAAGAAATATTGATGAATAAATTTAATTAAAAAGACCCTATAAACTTTTACTAAAACTAGCCTAAATAGATCCCTAGAGAAGAGATTTTTTTTTTTTTTTTTAATTTTAACTTTATATAATTTTTAATAGTTTATACTAATGGTAAAAAGGGTATGATAAGGTAATCCTTCCAATAAGATATAGTTCCCATAATATTTTTTGTCGATAAATAAAACTTTAATTTTACAACAAACTTTTACATTAAAAAAAAATCTCGAAAAAGCATTATCAAGAGAGACTATTGAAAATAACATGGCTTAGTTGTTACCCAGAAATCTCAGAATAATGGTTTTACAAGAACAGCGGCAAAAGGTCATTGATCAAAATGGTACATATATTATCATATTTTGAAATTTATATAAACTTGTTTTGAAATTTTTTTTTTTAACTGGAATTATTTTTTTTCACACTACATACTGGAAAATCTGCATTATATTTCCGATGTACCATGAATCTGAGATTGATTATTTTTAGATTTTGATAGCCTTTTTTTGGTCTGCATGTTTTTAGTATAAAAAATAAATCATTGTAATTTACCTAAGAAGATATTAATATATAGTATATTCCCACAAGAAATGACTTTAACATTTCAAATTTAACATTTAAAAACACAATCAAACCATTGGAAATAGGTTACATTAAAGGTTTAAATTTTAAAATTGATTTGACAACATAAGAGTAATACTCATCATTATCAAAATATAATAACAATAGATCAAGTCTAGTTAAAAGCTTTTATCAATTTATTTACCGTTTCTTCTTCCGAGTTGGACCGTGTCAAATTGGTGTTATTTGCCGAGCTTTCGCACATCATGTGATGGCTTCTTTAGGGCTGAAAAGAGAATTTTCATTCTCTTTTCAGCCCTGAAGAAGCCATCACATGATGTGTGAAAGCTCGGCAAATAACACCAATTTGACACGGTCCAACCCGGAAGAAGAAACAGTAAATACTTCTGACGACCGTCGAAGCCTACGTGAACAGCTTTTATCAATATTTTTATACAAATTTCATTACTCAGTGACTTTGAATTTTGGTTTTTAGGATCTCTATAACTGTTATTTAGCCTAAAGAACTTTTAAAAAGTACTATAAAAACTGTGAGGAATCTTTAGTAATATAGCTGTTTTTATATTAGATGACTTATAAAAAGAGTAGACAGAAAATATAAATAACTAAATAGAATGTCCTCCTGTTGAGTGGAGACTTTTTATTCGTTCTTCCAAAAGAAGCTTTAAAGCATACTTCTATACAATGGCAATGAGTATGCTTCTATGCCAGTTGGACACTTGGTTAACTTAAAAGAATTTTACGAAAACCTTGAACTACTTTTAAACGAACACTGCAATTCAGACCACAAATGAACACTATGTGGTGATATAAGAGTGATTTCAATGCTGTTTGGTCAACAAATTGAAACAAACTTCCGTTTTCTCTGTGAATGGGACCATAGGAGTAGAAAGCAACACTACATAAAAAAAAGCTCGACTCTTGAGAAAAACCTTACAGGTAAGGATTATAAATATTGAGAGGAAATGCCTTGTGGATCCCAAAACATTATTACTTCCACCACTTCATATTAAGTTAGGGTTGATGAAACAATTTTTTAAGGCATCGCCAAAAGAAGTGGAGAGTTTTGGATATTTTGGTGGACAGTTTCCAGGTTTACCTTAAAGGAAGACATTGGAAAACTAATGAGAGATCCAAACTTTGTGGACAATATGGAATAAAAAGAAAAGGCAGTATGAACGTCTTTTAAATTAGTTGTTACCAGTTTCCTAAGAAACAAAAAAGATCAAAACTAGAAGGCAATAGATGCATACATGCTCGACAACTTAAAGATGGAATGTCAACATGAAAGCGAACTACTGCTGGATGTTAACGAGCCAACTTCCAGAAAAGCAAAGGAGGAGCTTCGAAAGAAAGCGAAAGTATTATAATAAGGACTTATGAGCTTAATGATAAATGGTAATATACTGGAAATGTAGTTTAGAACATGATTTATAAATAAAATAAAATTTTAAAACTTTGGAAAAATATAAAAAATTGCTTAAATTTTGTTATTATACCCCAAAATACTCTCTTTTTTCTGAGAAAACCTGATGTGTAAGAAAAAAATAGATTGCATTTTTCAAATCAGCACTGAAAAGTACATAAAAGTCAGTCATCAAATGTCAAACATAGTTAATTTTTTTTAAAAAGACCTTTGTAATAGGAGGATGAGTGTGGGATATGGATGGTTTTCACCAGTGTTTGTTGCTCTTCACGGATGATCTGGTTGTCCTTGCTCCTAGATATGCTAAGGTGATTGTAATGGTAGATGCCCTAAAAAAAAGAGCTTGAACTGTCGGGCCTCAATTATTAATATTAAAATATTAATGTAAACAAACAGCACCTGGCTGTTAGGAAAGAACTGTACCAAGAGCTGAGAGCCTCCTTTGAAAGGATTCCAAATAGTTAAGTATCTCAAAACCTTGATTGATTTGTATGGATTCTGCAGGGGAGAAATAAAGGAAAAGAGTAACAATGCAACAAGGGCTGCCAAAGCACTACATGGAGTTCTGAGGAGCAAGGACCTCAAGGACCAAGATGAGTGAATAACAAGAGCAATGGAAGGGATCCCACTGAACACTTGGTCCCTGATGAAAAGAACTGAGAAAGTGATGGAGATAGATTTATAGAGACGAAAACCTAGGACTATGAAAGTCATTAATGAGGAGATGCCTGGAGGAGGAGGAATGACTCACTAAATCACAAAAAGGTCATATGGTGGGACACATTCGATAGATGGAGGAGGAATGATGGCTACATAGAAACTTCTACTGGACCTGCTGGGAAAATGCAGGCAAGGAAAAACTAGGCCATTTTGGTGATGCATTTCTATTTAAATAAATATCTATGAGTATAAAATTTTATTTAACTAAATTTTTAAATGCGGGGCCAAAAAAAGAAAAAAAATTGAAATGAATTTTGTATCAAAATTTTACTCTTGACATAAGTGAAGAAAAATTCGGAACAATAATAGTTATTTTATTATTTAATAAAAATAAAATCACAAAATTTATTAAAAATAAATTACAGGTTACTCTATATTTTACTTTGTTTTCTCAAAAACAGGTATTCAGAAAAGGTGTCTTTACTTCAATATCTAAATAAATAGCTATTTAAGAAAGAAATATTATCAATGAGACGAGGAGATTTCACAAGGAATAAAACTCTTAATTTATTTATTTTTTTCATGAATAACAGGATATAAGTTTCACTAGTACTGAAAATGTGTCTTTTTTATAGGAGTTCGATTTAACAGCTATAAGGGTGATGAATTAAGAATTATAAGTTGAAGTACCATAACAGCCAAAATATATACATCAATGGATCTGGTATTGTGCCACATTTAAGAGTTAGTTGAGTGCAACAACTTTTTGTTTTTATTGTCCCTAATATCTAAAATAGATAAAGACATAAATTTAATGGCACACCTTTAACGGAAATAAACATTATCAATCATAATTTGTTTTATAACCAAATGAAATTCATAATATCGAATACAAATTTGTATTTTAATAGAAGCAAATTTCTATAAACTTTATATTTGCATTAGTTTTTTTTTCCAGAAGATAAATATTATTTGTAACACAAAGCTACTCACTATTAATTACTCATTTACCAATATAACATTTTTCTTAGATAATGAACATATTAAATAATCAAAATTTTTTATTCAGAAAAGGTGCCTTTACTTCAATATCTAAATAAATAGCTATTTAAGAAAGAAATATTATCAATGAGATGAGGAGATTTCACAAGGAATAAAACTCTTAATTTATCCACTATGATGTGATAGGAAAACATGTATAGACAATAAAATAAAAAATAGCAGAAGTACTATTTTTCAACTAATTTTATAAGAAACAAATAAAATTACATATTTCAATTTTTTTTGTATATATGTTTTACCATAAATAACCTATTGGAGTAATAAATTGTAGAATTTAGTCTCTCTCATTTAATTTCCATTACTATTTTTTTCCTTCTAAAAACTGATGATTACGATTTGACTAAATATTTTCAGTTATATTAGAAATATTAGGTGAAGATTTTTTATATTAACTTATGAACTATTAACAGTTAATATGCACAAAATATATTAAACAAAAAAAAAACTATGTAGAACTTTCGAAAATCAATCATAATTACATAAATCAAGGTTCATTATAATAAACAGCAATATACATTTATAACATGACATTTCTAACACAATTTTTAGGCAAGAAAGGAAATATTTTTGGGGTGATTTATTTAAAATACCCTTTACGTTTAGTATTTTACATTAACTCATACATACATTCTTTAATGTCTTCAAACAATGTGACATGCATATAATGCTATGTAAAACTGTTGAAGGATGAAAGAACCACACAGGTGCTAAAAAAATTTATAAAGAGTTATTTCAGAATGAATTTAAATAAAAATTTGTAAATTCAAAAGGAGAGTTTTTTTGACTGTATATATAATTATTAGATGATTATAGTTGGGGTTCAGTCCAGGTAGATCCAAAAAAAAATACAAAGTTTAAAAAAAGTGTATTTTTTAAAAAGATTATCTGCCAACGTTTCGGCTTACATTCTAAGCCATCTTCATGGCTGTAGAAATACAATGTCATGAGAATACAATAATAATTGACAATATTATAATACAGAATTACCATAATGTAATGTGATATCAAAAGTATGAATGCAGAAAGCTATGTAAGAGAATTTGAAAAGCATGCAGACAACAACTTATTAAAAAATAATTGAATAACATTAAAACAGTAATATACCACACCTGTCTATCATGAAGACGAGAGAGGACGTCCTGTCCCTAAGTTCACATTTCCATGACTGAAGAATATAATTTTCAGGGAAACAACGTGGGAGGCAGAAGGGTGAGGGAGAAAGTAAGAGGCCGAAGGTACGAAGGGAAAGCGGCCTGTTTCAAAAGGAGGGCAATAAAAAGGACAAAGGAAAAAGGAAGGGTATTATTGAGAATAACTTTGGAACTGGGAAAAATATTTGTCAGGTTTATTGAGACGGAGGGCTGATAGTTTTTAGAATGTTGAAAACTTTTGAATAAGTTGAAGAAATTTGTTCTATGTCTGTTCTGTCATTAACTGGGTAGTGTTGTAAGTTAATGTGAACGGTTTCAGACTAACGGCGTTTGTGTACATAGGAATCAGTATAAAGAATGGTTATGCTCTCGAAGTCAAATGTATGTTCTTCATGAAAAATATGTAGTGAGGGCATTTTTTATTAGTTTATTCTTTATGTCATTTTTATAGTTATTGATTCTATGGGAAATAGGGTATTTTGTTTGTCCAATGTAAGAACCATTGCAATTAGGTGTGAAACAGGGAATTTTGTAGACGACATTAGTTCTGTTAGGAAGGGAGATGGGGTCTTTGAGGTTGGTGTAAACAGATTTTAGTTTGTTGTTGGTGGAAAAAGAAAGCCTTTCAATATTTTCAGAAAGTTTTGGAATATAGGGAAGAGAACAGAAAACGAGGTCATTATTTTGGGGGTGGGGGATAGTTGGAGAAGTGGAAATAAAAAATTATTTTACAAGTTTTTTAATGATGTGAGGAGGAAAACCATTGTACAGGTGGATGTCAGTAACACGTTTAATATTTTTGCTGTGGAATATCTTGTCAGAGAGTGTGAGAGATCTGTAGATGAGGTTTTTGGCCACATTAAGTTTTTGATGATGAGGGTGAGATGAGTTGAAGTAGAGGAGACGACCTGAGTATGAGTGCTTGGTATACCAGTCAGTGGAGATAGAGCCATTGGTGTTACGAATAATAAGGGTGTCAAGGAAGGGGAGTTGATAATCAGATTCCATTTTAATGGTAAATTTTAGACGAGGGTAGTATGAGTTAAATGCAGTAAGGATCCCCCACCCTTCCGCCTTCCACGTTGTTTCCCTGAAAATTATATTCTTCAGTCATGGAAATGTGAACCTAGGGACAGGACGTCCTCTCTCGTCTTCATGACAGACACGTGTGGTAAATTACTGTTTTAATGTTATTCAATTATTTTTTAATAAGTTGCTGTCTGCAGGCTTTTCAAATTCTCTTACGTGGCTTTCTACATTCATACTTTTGATATCACATTACATTATGGTAATTCTGTATTATAATATTGTCAATTATTATTGTATTCACATGACATTGTATTTCTACAGCCCTGAAGATGGCTTACAATGTAAGCCGAAACATTGGCAGATAATCTTTTAAAAAAATACACTTTTTTTTTTTAATTTGTATTTTTTTGGATTTACCTTGACCGTACCCCAACTAAAATAATCTAATAAAAATTTGTAAAGTTTTATACGAAATTTTCAATAAAATTTACAGTATTATGGAAAGTATGTTAGAAGCATTTTGGTATTAGGAATTTTCTGCATGCACTCTCTGTGTTCTTTATAAATGTTATCCATGAAATGTTACTACGACTTATGCATGGGTAGTATAAGCCAACCATGAAATAATGCAAAGATAGGAAAAAATTTCTGAACTAATTGTTAATGATCAAAAGAAAAATATAAAAAATCTCTAACTAGTTTTATTAGATGAGATAAATCCTACTTTGAATTATAAAAATATTTGTATAAAAAACATTTTACTTTAAAATTATTCTAATTATAATAAAATTTGTAACTTCAAGAACGAATATTAATACCTATTTTTCCAACTGGTATTAAACAAACTGAAAGATTTAGAGCTATCTTAGACACAAATGTAATTTTCATTGCATACTACTATCAAACATAAAGTTTAAAAATATGAATAGCATCTTCATATAGTTAAATGGGGTAATATACATATAGATTTATCGGGTAGAGGGGACTCAAAGATTTTAAAGACTGTTTAAGCAAAATATTATACATCTTCTTATTAACAAAAAATGTATTATATGTCATTCATAGTGTAAAATAATAAAGCCAGTTGTGCTTAAGGGATTAATAACTATAATAATAATTACAACTTAATATTATAACTTCAGACTCGAATGAAATATAAATTATAAAGTAGAATTGTAATTCTGAATGTCAAAAGTTAATAAAGCCTAGATTTTGTCAATGGAAGTAAAAACTAAAACTTTAATTTTATAGGCATATACAAATATAATAAAATTTAGAAAAATGTATGACTAAATAAAATTAAATGTGTAATGGTGATCAGACACTGCTTCTTTGTTTCTTACAAATAGTTCAAGAAAAAAAGCTGATGGGTTATTGATTTCAATCCATAAATTATTCTCAATTACTGTCCTATTTTCTAAGAGTGAATTCTCTTAATCTATGATAATTAAAACATAAACTGATAATTAAGTTACCATTTAAAAATCATTTTTTGGGGGGACATTCAGTTTTAATAAAGTTAATTAACATTAAAAAATTATTGATTTTTACAGCAAACTAACTTAAAGAAATGTTCATATAAAGACTAATGCTGTACTCATAGTACCATCAAAAACTTAAAATTAAAGATTTGATGAAAAGTTTCTCATGTTTTTTTCACCTCTTTGGACATATTTATTTAAAAAGCCAAATAATACTTGGTATAATGCTCTTCCTACTTAAACATATTTTAAGATGACAATGCATATTTAATGACCAATTTATTTAGCTTGTAAAATTGGTTGAAACTGAAAAATATAATCACTGGAAAAAAAAACAAAATTACTTTTTTTAAAGGGTAATTAAGAAGAATTGTGATTAGGGTACCTTATTAATATTTTAATAAACTTTTTTTGCAACTTTAATAAAAAATTATCAAACTTACACTAAAATAATACTTGTACAATAGTTTATTTCCTAAAATATTTAGAAGGACATAAAAATAAGCCTATTTTAAATTTATTATAGATTGTAAAAGAAGATTAAAATGCTTTTTGCTTTTATTCTTTACAATTATTTACTATAAATCACTAAATATTGATAAATGCACAAATTTAAATTTACAGATTATAAAAAACCCAATCCTCTTAGCCGTTCCCCAATTTTTGTGTTAACCAACACTAATCATTCTAAAAAGACTCAGTTAAAAGCAGCAAAAACATTCAGAAATATATGTGTCTAGTTTTATTGAGATGGATTAATTTACACTCACTTAATGAATCAAGTTATAGAAGTGTGGAAAATCCTTAGTGTATACGGAGCCTATAATCTACCCTTGGTTGACTATATAGTTGAATCCCACATAATATTTTTTTTTAACCATCAGCATCCCTCTAAAAAAAATTTTGCAGACAGAAAGGGCATATCACTAAAAAAGTAAATCAAAGTGCTGGGATACATTGTATTGACATCATAATAAGGGTAATAGTTTTGATGACAGATACATTAAGCTTAATCGAAGGATACATTATACTCTATGTAAAATAAAAAAAATCTTGAACACTAAATAACAAAAATATATTAATGTTAGCCAATATTTTGGCTTGTAAAGAAAGCCATCTTCACGGCTGAACAATTACGAAAATTAGATTGAAGAGCCGACTGTATGGCTACATCAGGAATTATAAATACACAGGGATGAAACCATGAAGAGAAATGAAAAAATAAAAATTGTAATGTTTTTATGTATTGGGTATTAAATTTCCTACATAGAAAAATATATGTATATATATGTTATATATGTATAAATAAAAATAAATATAAATGGAATGGAGTTGAATGAAAAGAGTCCAAATATGAAAAGTTGGGAAAGATAATGGAAAATGTGGCAGAGATCAGAATATATATTTACTTTATAGATAGATAAGAGTATAAGTAATATAAATAGTCAGATAATTATAAGTTATGTTTGCAATTGTTTTAAAATATGGAAAATATTAGTATGGAAGGAGGCTATTTGGACTTACCTCTCATTGATAGCATGGTAGTCTAGCTGAATATTTATGCATTTGGTGGAAAATCACATTTTAAGAAAGTATCAGGGCAGAGGCGGGGGACAAAAGCAGAATTAGTAAGGATGACATGGTGGACAATTCATTTGTTATTTACATATGTTACCTAATGATCAGCGCAAGAAGTCTCACAAAAGTTAGCCAAATAACAAATGAATTATGCATAAGTAGGTAGGTAACAGGTTAATTAGAAGTTATGTTTAGAATTGTTTTAAAATGTGGAAAATTGTATAGAAAAAGGATTCTTGGTCCTGCCCTTCATTGATTAAATGGGATCATTAAATTGTATCTTTTGGGCAATAGGATCATCTGCCTTATTCTCTTTTTCACTTACGATTGCCCAGCTTCTTACATAGTTCAAAATAGATACTTAAAATTAGGCATTAAACAAAACTCCAACTACATAAAAAATTCTATCAATTCCTTTGTCATTGTCCACCATGTCATCCTTACTAATTCTGCTTTTGTCCCCCGCCTCTGCCCTGATACTTTCTTAAAATGTGATTTTCCACCAAATGCATAAATATTCAGCTAGACTACCATGCTATCAATGAGAGGTAAGTCCAAATAGCCTCCTTCCATACTAATATTTTCCATATTTTAAAACAATTCCAATCATAACTTATAATTATCTGACTATTTATATTACTTATACTCTTATCTATCTATACAGTAAATATATATTCTGATCTCTTCATATTCATGACCAGATTCATATGACCTTCATCCAACAACTTTGCAGGAGTCAAAATAAGATGGGAAAGAGTAAAATAACTAACTACCTAACAGTTACACTTGACCTTTGTCTTATTATTGGATTACATAATGAATTATTGTGAAGTAATATGTAAAAAAAATATACATGTATTTTACATATTACTTCACAATAATTCATTATGTAATCCAATAATAAGACAAAGGTCAAGTGTAACTGTTAGGCAGTTAGTTATTTTACTCTTTCCCATCTTATTTTGACTCCTGAAAAGTTGTTGGATGGTCATTTGAAAAGGAAGGATCTAAATCCTAAACTTCAACTAACTTAAACTGAATTAGTTAACCTTGTTTAAAAGAAATTTCAAAAACGGTGAACTGTGTGCAAAAATATTTTATTATTTGATTTATGGATTCAATTTGTTTTGAAAAGTAAAAGAAAAAATTTTGAGAAGGGTTAAAGATTCTGATTTTTCTGGTATATTACAGAAATTAAATGAAAGAAAATAAACTGAGATTAAAAGTGATATCACGATTTCACTAAACCATATGAACCAGTTAGCTTTTAATTCACAAATATAAACCCATTAATTTTTTTTTTTTTATAAATGAAGAAACTAGCTAAAGAAATATTGCTATGCACTTCCTTCATTTAATGAATAAGCAACTTTGATCATCACCACACTTATATAAAATTAAGGATTATAAAAACACTATCCATAATGACTTTAGAAAACCAGAATTATCAGAATGGGTTAAAGTAGTAAATAGAAAGGAGATTGTGAACTTTTAATATGAGACAACCAAATTCTTATGAGAAAGTAAGAAAAATATTGAAGCAGCTTGAGAGGACATACGTAACTTTCAGCTTAATAGGTTCCTAAAAGATACACTTATGTAGGAGATTCCTAGATAATTATGGAAAATGGACACCTCTCAAAATGCAAAGATAATATGAAGTCCATAATCATATAGTAATATGAAATCTACTTCTCCCCAATTTTAGAGGGTATCCAATCCAAGATAAACCTGATCAAATGCTTTTCTTGGTTCAGTGGATAAGTTAATATCAATTTTTCAGAGGAAAAAATTTTAACCTCCATTTCTATTTTCACCAAATTGAAACATTGAAGAAAGCCATAATAAAAAATCACAATGAGCTAGTTATAAAATAAATAAATGTGTGGAAAAAATGTAAATAAAAGTGGATCCACTTTCTACCATGAGTTCAAGATGCTAAAAAGTTTAAAGGGTAAACTAAAAGAAAATGATTTTTTACTCCTTGAAGCAGATTAAAGTAAAGCCATTGGAGTAATGAAAAAAAAAAAAGAAAAGTTTTAACCTAATCTCTTCAAGGTTCAATAAAACTATAACTTTAATTAATGAAACTAAGTACAGAGTATTGGAAAAGGATCTGACTAATAATTATAATTTAGCTATAAGAAATTGAGTAATAAATGTACAATTCCTATTCACAAAAAAAGAGGGGGTAGGTTGGTTGAGAATTTAATACCACCTTTATACTGCCTTCCAAAATTATACAATCTGGGTGCACTCTCTAGACCTATAGAGGCATGCACTTCATCATGTAGAAAAACATTAGTGAAAAAAGTTATTTATGAGTTTTAAAAAATAACAGAATATAAACCTACTTTATACAACAAATAAGAATATAAAAGCAAGAAAACTAAAAAACCCCATAACCTAAGTGAACAATAAGGAGTCTATAAAATACAACATTGAGATTGTTTGCCAACATATTTAGGACAAGGGGAAAGGGTTAAACTTATAAGAAATGCTAAAAATAAAGTTGAATAAGCACATCAGCAGCTCATGCCTTAATGTTTGGACTGATATTTTTGAGATTCTGTCCTTGATATATATATATCCCTAACCTTATTCTTCTACCTTTAATATGTCCTAAGTAGCTCCATGATACCAAAACTGGAAGGAACTTTCATATTTTAATAATTTTTCTTATATCAATCCCCCCCCCCCCCCCCCCACGGAGACCCATAAAATATGGAAAATATTAGTATGGAAGGAGGCTATTTGGACTTACCTCTCATTGATAGCATGGTAGTCTAGCTGAATATTTATGCATTTGGTGGAAAATCACATTTTAAGAAAGTATCAGGGCAGAGGCGGGGGACAAAAGCAGAATTAGTAAGGATGACATGGTGGACAATGACAAAGGAATTGATAGAATTTTTTATGTAGTTGGAGTTTTGTTTAATGCCTAATTTTAAGTATCTATTTTGAACTATGTAAGAAGCTGGGCAATCGTAAGTGAAAAAGAGAATAAGGCAGATGATCCTATTGCCCAAAAGATACAATTTAATGATCCCATTTAATCAATGAAGGGCAGGACCAAGAATCCTTTTTCTATACAATTTTCCACATTTTAAAACAATTCTAAACATAACTTCTAATTAACCTGTTACCTACCTACTTATGCATAATTCATTTGTTATTTGGCTAACTTTTGTGAGACTTCTTGCGCTGATCATTAGGTAACATATGTAAATAACAAATGAATTGTCCACCATGTCATCCTTACTAATTCTGCTTTTGTCCCCCGCCTCTGCCCTGATACTTTCTTAAAATGTGATTTTCCACCAAATGCATAAATATTCAGCTAGACTACCATGCTATCAATGAGAGGTAAGTCCAAATAGCCTCCTTCCATACTAATATTTTCCATATTTTAAAACAATTGCAAACATAACTTATAATTATCTGACTATTTATATTACTTATACTCTTATCTATCTATAAAGTAAATATATATTCTGATCTCTGCCACATTTTCCATTATCTTTCCCAACTTTTCATATTTGGACTCTTTTCATTCAACTCCATTCCATTTATATTTATTTTTATTTATACATATATAACATATATATACATATATTTTTCTATGTAGGAAATTTAAT
>KZ807604.1:0-11181 GCA_000696205.2 Oncopeltus fasciatus | reverse complement strand
ATTTGTATGGTTTTCAAATTTTAAATTAGTTATATATATATATATATACACACATATTATTAGTCATTAGTATTTTGAAACCTAAAATTAAAGTATGAATAGTTTTGGAAATGGGTCTTATGAAATATCTGATATAGGGAAAACTCACTTGCCTGTTTGAGCAACAAATGTAAGACTATCTAATATCTTAAGGAGTTGAGATAATATGGCTTTAGAGGCATGGCTTAATGTACATTTGTCTGTGAGCTTAAAAATAATTTTATGCTTTTGAATTTTTTTATATTCAATTTTATGTTAAATTCCTTCGATAAATATTTATTTTAAAACCTATAGAACAGGTTACATAAAAGAATTATTCATAATTTCAACTCTTATCATTTGGAAACTTGAAGTTATCTTATACCCTCTCCTTTATTTTCTTTCCACTCTGTCCCACATATCAAGAGTCCCATGCTACATAAGATACTTGATATATTCCTGACCTGTCAAGAAGGTTTATATTATCTCTAACTTTAAACAGACGACTTCTCAGAGTATTTCTATAAACAACTCAATTCCCACTCTTTTGCAGTTTAGAGTCAATTTTCTTAGATAAATCCTCCAAGAATAGAAGGACTGAAAAGGAAGTAAGAGCAGTTTTGTCACCATTTTCTGTATTATTGTAATGCTTTTTGATTTTCTATGAATTGTGTGTGTTTAAAAAAAAAAAAAAAAATTCAGGGAAGTACAAATCATTCTATCTACCATAGATACAATAGCAGAATATTTTTGGCAATGGAAATAACATGAATCACTTTGAATTATAAGATCACTGGTTAGCAGGTTTCCTGCATATGTTGAATGAGTGTGAATTTGTAACTATTTATTTCCATATCTACGTAATGGAATTTACCATCATTTTAGCTAATGGTATAGTCAATTTAATAATGTTTTGTCAGAAATCATATGTTTTCTTTCAATGTTGTCCATAAACATGTTGCCAGCATCAGAACTCAAAAATGCTTCCATAGCATTGGATAACAGTTGCTCACAGTTGTCATTGGAAGGAACAAGAACTCAGAAAAAGCAAGTGGGTTTTCCCTCCCACTATTTAGAGGAGGAGGGATTCCAGATGACTGCAGCTACAAAGGCCCTAGCGTCTGAGTCACCAAAAATCAAATCATTAGAGAAAAATTCATATATGCTTAAACATGCATATCTCCTTTAGGAAATTCATTACTCCGGCTGTATTAACTATGTTATTTCCCAAAGAATATTTCAATTTTCAGGTAACAGAGTGTTTAGCTCTGATCATGGAATAAGTAGGGCATTCACAGATTATATGTCGAACTGTGGTGTTGACACCACAAGCAGCACATACAGGAGGAAAATCACGCTCGAACAAATATCGGTGTGTAAACCTTGTATGGCCAATTTGAAGGCGGGTCAATACCTCTCTTCACGTTTGCTGGAGTGCAATGATATCAACCACTTGACCTGGTTCTGTTTTATTTCGTGCAATGCTATTCGGGGGCATTACATCCTAAGCCTCTTCCATCGTTCCTTTTCCTCCCTTATAAGGGACAAAGACAGTACACGATGGGTCAAAGAGATGGGCAAGGTTATGGGCCTCATTACTGCCCTGTCAGCCTCCACATTCCCTGGATTACCAGAATGGCTCGGCACCCACACAAATGTAACACATTTGCCCAGCTGATGCAGATCTCTGAGATACGAATGAACCCAAAGAATAACAGGGTGTTCCGATCCGAGATGTTTTAGCCCCTTCAATGAACTCTGCGAATCGGTATATATCACCACATTTCACTAAGGAGCCGTAATAATGAAGTAGAGAACCCTACTAATAGCATATAGCTCAGCCGTATAAATGCCACATAATGCTGGTAATTTATATTTAAGGGTTCCTTCTCCATCAAAAAAGGAGCAGGCCACTGAGAATTCATTCTTAGAGATGTCAGTAAAAATCGCACAATCATGAGGCACACCGCTAAGGATACTAAGAAAGTGAGTTAATGCTTCGAGGGGGCTCATATTCTTCTTAAACCTCTTGCTGACTATAATTTTCGGCTGGGGAACGGTCCAAGGAGGTCCACTATCCGGTTGAGGAAGAATACTTCAATACATACAAGCATATTAGTCACACAGGAAATTCTCAGACCCAATGGTAGGTTGAAAAGGAGCAAACAGCACAGGCTCTTCCAAACCTTGGCCTAAATGTTGGATCAAAAGAGGGGTGTGATGGATCCCCTGACAGCTTGCTCAAATACCTGATAGCCAGAGTAAGTCTATGAATAAATAAAGGCTTAACACCTGTCACCACAACTGGGCTACCGCAAAAGGCACTGGTAACCAAATGGAGACCACCATAAAGAATGGAACCCAACAACGAGAGGACATTAGGACTCGCAGAACCCTAAATAAAGCTCCATAGTCTTGGACTAAATCAAATAGTCTAGCCTTGAAAATCACTTGGAGTGTCGTCCAATCACTACCTCACATATTGTGACTTAAATACTTTATTATTTTCATCTGGTTGGCACAGCGGTTTTAAGCTCTTTTCTGTGGGGAAGCCAAGTGAGTCTCTTGTCCAATACAAGTCCTAGGAAGTGAACTTCTTCATGGTAAGCAAGTTCTACTCCTTCTATCAAGATGGGTTGCGGGTTCGGAGTTGGGTCTTCTGGAGAACAAAATGCACTTTGTTTTATCATGAGCTATCTGAAGGCCAGTTTCAAAACACCACTGATTGAGTCGGTTAACAGCCCTCTAGAGCTGTTTATGAATGAAATCCAGAGATTCCGAGTGGCAGCTTATGACTATTTAGATGTTTTATAAGAACCATTTCCAAAACTATTATTCACACATTAATTGGAATTCAAAATGCATGTAACTCTCTCTCCCTCTATTTATTTTTTAAAGAAATTTCGATTAACTTTTTATCTTGCTATGATTTAATGTTCATTAAAGGAAAATAAAAAAAAAGGCCATCATGCAGAGGCTGAGTAATCTAAGCATATTTTCCATAATTCAGAAAATATGGATACACATAAAAGAGAAATATCAGAGAAAACAATGGGTGTAAAAAAGACCACAACGTTTTCTTTAGCTTAGGAAAAATTTCTGTTATAGGAAATAATTATTAGAAAATTACTTTTAGACTAATTGTGTTCTATACACTTTTTTGTAACTTAAATAACAACAAATATATTACAATTATCAATTTTAATTTTCTTTAAAATCTCCCCTTAGTTTAATTTTATCTAATTAAATAACATCAAAGGTATTAGGATTTCATTGGTCGTACTCTAAATCCCTCCTTCTCCTTGGTGGAGTGAGTAGGTTATGATGGCGCATGTATTTGAATAATGTGTCATAAAGCATAATAGAATAATAGTTTACCTTTTCTATTGTTATTGTGACAATTCCATTCCATTAAGTTTTTTTTGCATTTAAGTTACCAGTAATTATTAAATGATCATTCAATTTTAGTAATTTTTAAATCCAAACATAGTTTATCTGGAGGGATATAAGTTGAAATGATTAATATGCTTCTATTTATTCTATTAATGAGTATTTTTACAGCCACAGCTTCAGTGGGTTTTAAAATAGTTATTTTTAAATATTTATGTATAATTTTATTTTTTATTAAAATCATAACTCCTCCTTCTTGCCTGTTTCCATCTTTTCAATATTTTATATAACCTGGGAGAGGAAATTAGACTCTATTATTAAAATGTGTTTCATTTATTGCAACAATATGAGGTTGGTTTGACATTATGATATCTTTAAATTCCACTAATTTATTTCTTATTGATTGGGCATTCAAACAAATTAGTTTTAGTTTAGATATGTTCTCTGATCATTATTATATCTAAAAACGTAGAGTTAATATTGAAATAAATATTTGTGATTTATTAATAAACTATTACAATTTTTTATAAGTTTTTGGGGTTTATTCAACTAACTCTAATTACTAGCAGATAATTTAAAATAGTTATTTCCTGGTTTAGTGTTGAGTATTTTTGAGTGTTTGAAATAGATTGACAGTCTGGATTAGTAGGGGAGAAATAAAAACAAGTTGTCTTTGTTTTCTTTCTATTATCAAATTGTTTATACTGGTAGATTATAATTAGGTTTGTGTATATGAGTTTGTATAATGTTTTATTCAAATGTTGATAGTTTGTAAAGCTTATTAAAAACTGATTTATACTTTTATTTTTATTTGTAGAGTTTTCAAATGAAAAAGTAGTTTGTGAAATAAAATTTGCATGGATAATTATGTTACCAATAAAAGTGAGTACAAAAGTAATGTTTTTGCATATTGTAGTCATTATTTTCATATTCTCATGTATTATGCATATATTTAAAATAAATCATTATTTTAAGTAGAACAATAACAACCACTTATCAAACGGATATTATTCCTTTAAATAATATAAAACATTTTGACACATCATCTTATTCCCCATCCATTTTTGTAACTATTTGTTTGAATGTCTTGAGAATATCTGCTGGGTTAATTGATACTAGAAAATATTTTTTTCACTTCAGATAGTCCAAAATTGATGTGTCGTCACCGTTTTCTTTAAAAACAAAACTTGGCTACTTTTCGGTAGGTTTCGAAAGATTTGGAAATACCTTTTTGTGGTGGGTTAGTGGAGTGACAGGGACCCTTGGTGAGGTTCTGCTAAGTTTTAAATTCAAATTTCTCTTAAAAGAAGTACATGTTTTGTTGGCGCAGTGTCTCGCCTCACAGTTTGTACATAACAGGATACAATTAATGTCTTTATCTTTTTCACATTTCGGTTTTTTGACAGTTTGAGGAGACATGGTGAAATTGTTGACATGTGAAACACTGTGTAACTTCTCTTGCTACTTTATATATTTCCCACTTAATTACCAAATTGCATATGTATTTAACATTCTGTATATATGAAATTACTGTATATATTTTATAATTTAACAATCCAAATGGGTTATTAAATTAACTTAAAATTCAGTTCTACTTTCTTATTGATCATTTGGTGGATTGAATTGACTTTTATATTGTGATTTTCTAAATCAATTTTAATTTCTTCTGTATCCATGCTTGGGTGTATATGTCTGAAATTTCCATTTTTGGGAATACATTTTTTTGTAAATTATTTAAGTTTCTTTTTTTTTCTTTTTTTTTTTTTTTTCAATGAAAGGGTTTTTATTCACATAAAATGTTGTATAATTCATATGATTTTAATAATACATTAAATTACAAAAAATGAAAAAAATTATAAGTAAATTAACTAAAGATGTTAGTATATTTCTATATAAATGTTATATCACTAATTGATAATATCAATTTTTTCAAAGCAGAAATAAGAAATAACTTACGTGGCATTAGGATCGTATTCAGCCCATATCCTTACGAACTCATCTAAATGATGGGCTCCCAATATAGATGAGTCTCTTGTTAAATAATCAAAGTTGTCCATTATAACAGCAACAAAAAGATTCAACATCTACAATAGATAACAAGAATATAAAATAATTTTTTTTTTTTTTAGAAAATCTTATTTCAAGAACGATCCAATTTATACTCACGAGGAAAGAACAAAAAAATATAAATGACACAAAATAAGCATATGCAAGATTTGAACCACATTCATTTACATTTTTGCCACTTTTTGGATCACAGGGTTTATTCTTCACACATGACAACATTATATTAGGCCAGGCTTCTCCTGTTGCACACCTAAAGAAAACATTTTCATGAGGACCATATTTTAGCTAGATAATAACTAATCAGTTAATATTAGTAATCCCTATATATAGGTAAATAAGGAATAATATAAAGTAAAATATATAATTAAAATAATTATAGAAATTTTACATTGAGATTACTTACATGAATTTGATGCCAATAAATAAAAACTTGCAAGTAAAAATTTTAAAGTTTTGATTAATTTGGTTGTTGAATTTGAAAAATCCTTTCAACTACAGCTAGAGGTTTTGTGAGTGGAAAAATCTAAGTAAGAAATTTTTAATAAACTACCAAAAAGACAGTGGCTCAAGCAAACCATTCAGAAATTATATTCCCGAGAAGCTTTCGGCTTTGACCTAAACATATCTGAAATTTTCAAATGCCTTCCAAACACCTTTCCTCTTCCTAATCCACTATATGAAAAGTCTACTTTCCCATCCTGTGAAAGCTAGCCAGTATCAAGATAAAAATTGAAAAAGAGCAACCTCTCTTTCTCCAAGTCATGGGTATAGTCACTTTCATCCGATCAATTTGGTTTCTGCAACACCCACTCCACCATACAGCAATTCTACCAAAATGTCATCTTTCATGAATGATCATCTGGATCATATACCATAAATGACACAAATGCTGAATGTTATTCCTCCAGAATAAACGATTCCTATACATTACAAAACTTTGACCAACATGGAAGTATGACATTAAAGGGAATGCCTTAAACTCTTCCACACCCTCAAACTTCAATCTATAGAATTTATCAAATCCAAAAAAGTGTGAATGCTTCTTCATCATTATCTTGACACCCTTTATGTCCCACTTCTCATGCAAAACCACTAAAAATCTTTCCATTCCCACTTCCCTGGTCATTCTCAGCTCTCTCTACTTTCAATGTTATATATATATATACCTACACATACACAAACTCAGCGATGTGACGGAGAGACCTTTAACACAATAACTCATTGATATGAGTTATTGAATAAAAAGCAACATCTTAGCTTGAAGAAAGAAAATACATAACTTCACAATTTATTTTCTTATAGTAGCTAACCATCTTGGGATAAATGATCCTATCATCAGAGCTGTTGCCCAGATTTTAAAAAGTGCACTGCTTAGAGGCCTTATGCAACCCCCTGACTCTGTGTCATATGGAGTCTCATACTCCTTCTCCAGCAGCGCACTTCGTTCAGGTGATGGAATTATATTATAATTTGGCATCTTCTTTCCTCTATTGTTAATTGTAACTTAACTCACAGATATATATTGTGTACATACACATTCCAATATTTGAACTGTAAGCAGTCTGACCCTAATTTATAATACTGCACATTTTATTCAAAACTCATCTAGATAATTTGATTTAGAATTTGATCCATTCTCCTACTTCAAGTTTACATTTCTCTCACTCATTTATTTTTTTACTTCTTATTAATGGACATAATTTCTTACTATTTTGCATACTTTATATGATACTATTACAAGTAAGCCTCAACTACAACTAGCTAGATTTTGATAAATTACTATTTACAACATTTAAATTTTATTTATTTACAACTTTTATTCAATAAAGAAAATATATCAGGTATCATGAAATAAAATAGAAAAAATTCTACCTGGCACTGCAATCTCACCAAAGCAGTCTTTTAGCTAGAAATATAAGACAACCTAGAGGCAAGGGTTGTTCAGAATAAGGTAACAACTTGTAAATAACCCAGCCATGCATGGTCTAAGTGGTTGCATGAGGAGTTGAAAAAGTAAGAAGAATAGAAGTGAATCATCATTTATTATTGCTTTCCAAGGATGCATTTTATTTTATTCTATATATAGAATTCCAGGAACTCTGTGGAATTACATGAAATTCTATGAACATGAATTCTGGAATACTTCTTTGGAACCTTCCTCAGAAAAAAAAAAAATTTCCTTTTCCCTAAAAATCTAGAAATAACGTGAAATTCTCACTGGTTTCTTTTTTAAAAGGAAATTTAATTACACCACATTCTTCTTTTTCTTTATTAAATGGTGTTTTAAAATAGCTCTTCATCAGATTCATTATTTATAACCATGGCACGAGAGATTAATATAACCATGAGAATGAGAGATGCCACCAACACTGCAGAATCTTGGCAGTTTCCCAACCATCATGACTTGATTTAATGTAGTCTGGTCTGCTTATAGTAAGTGCGGACATTAAAATAAACAAATTTAATTCTTCTAAAAAAATATTATTAGGTAGTTCAAGTCATGAAAATAATTAAATTTATTTTTATAAGTTATTCATCCCACTTAAATTATTTCAATGAGATTTTAGGAAAGCCTTCCTCTAGTGTATAAACCTATTCAAATAGTGTCCATACACTATATACATATAAGAAATTACAGTACATTCATGAAGTTTCCTGAGCTTGCAGCAAATCAAAATTTGATAAAATTCTCACTCAATATTTATAATAAACTGAAGGGTACACACAACCTAAAACATTTTATGGCATAAATATAACATAGCTAAGCATTTTGATTACTTTTTTTATGATCATGTATGCTTCCACGGTCTCCAGTTATATTTATAAATACATCTTCCAGGCTTGAGCATGTAGTAAGTTACTTTTTTCCAAGCGTTTGCACATCATGTGATGGTTGGCAAAACATGATTTGTGAAAGCCAGGGAAATATGGTCACTACATGGTCAAGCCCGGAAGAAGTATTTATGAATATAATTTTTTTTCATTTCTAGCAATCTGCCCTTCCTACTTACAGATGTTTTTTCATTTTAAGAGGATGCTAGGAGGTCATTCAAGAACTTTGTTTCCTAAACAAAAGCACATTATAGAGATGCAATCACCCAAGGGTAGGTTAATAAAATTTTATTGGGCTGTTCAAGGCATGAATCTCCTGAATTCCAATACTTAAAAGACTAGAAATTGGCATGAGGTATTCATGAAAAGGACAAATCATTCTTGGTTAAAGCTGTACTGAAAACATTATTGAGCTTCAACAGAAACTAATGATTTGTGTTGACCTTGACCGAATCCCAAAAAAAATTCTTTACTAATAATCTCAAAGGTCAAAAATACTCCATTTAAATAATTTGTAGTTTATTACCCACCAAATTAGCTACTGTACCAAACATTCCAAGGACTGGGAGAACTTCAGGCATCTTTAAAATTAGACTCAAGCTATGATTCATTGACCATATAAAATTAACTCAACTAGGCCATCTCCTTGGCCATTGCTTCAGAAGTAGAATTTATTCTTCTACTTCACTACCTATGCCATTACTATGGATTATCTTTACTCCTACTTCTCTTTAATATCTCCTGATACTACCCTTCCCAAATCCATAGTATACTTCCCTTCAACTCCAAATATTCTTGAGTCTTCCAACCCATTAGATTCATTAAAATTAAAATTAAAAAAAAAATAAGAGGTATTATCATAGTTCCAGCCAATCCAACTTCACTAAAAACCCTCCTAAGACACCTTTTCTGCCAAGAACTAGCAGAAAATGTTCATTCTTATTCACTTAGACTTCTCCAAGGACTTCTATACCTTAGATCCTACTATACAAACTCCAATCCTTTTCCTTATTCAACGTTGATCTTTATTTCTAACCATATATGCTTCTCATCTCTTTAACTCAGAAGTCACCCAAGGATCCAGTATTTATCTTACACTGTTTTGCTCCTACACAAATGACTCTTTTTAATTCTAACAATATATTCGATCATACCTATGCTGATGATACACAGACATATCTTTCTTTTCCAACCTCTCCCTTATGTACCCAATCTCCCTCATCCAATCTGACCTAGATAGCAATAGGACATGGGCCGAAGGAAGTTAATAGTGGCTTTAATTTATACTGTATCCAGTCACTCCTACAATCTTTCACATGTGAACTTAGGGACAGGACGTCCTCTCTCATCTTTATTATAGCCCTGAAGATGCCTTGCAATTTAAGCCGAAATGTTGACAGATAATCCTTTATTAAAAAATACATTTTTTAAATTCGTGTTTTTTGGATCTACCTTGACCAAACCCCAACTAAAATCATGTAAGAATGAAGTGATTAATGCATTGTTTACTAAGGTTCATTTTTATAGCCCCCAGAAATTCTGGAATACTACTTTGGAACCTTCCTCAGATGAGTCTTCAGATGCTTGGTTTATATTGTACCTCTTGCTTCCTTGTTGAACTCTCTTCCCCACCGTATTTAAAGTTCTTTCATTTTTATGATACATAAATCCTAACTTTTTACCTTCCCTTTTCTGAGGAAACTTAGTAAAAATGTTTATAAGCTATAATTAGTTTTCTTTTATCTTGTTTTATTTATATTTATAATTTATTAATTTTACTAATATGCTCTTCTTTATTCTTTTCTATTGCACCTAGATTATTTATGCACAGCCTTTATTTTTAATGGACATATTTTAAATATATTACTATAATTAGGCCTTTTAAGGAGGCTTCATATGTTTATTTTTGTTATCCTAAGGGGACTTATGCTACAGATTAAAACTTATTTTTCATTTTATTTACAAAACTTCTTCATAAAAATCTGAGGAAGTAAAACTTCCTTGTTTTTCCTTGAAAAATGATTTGCTTTATAATGGATAAGAGGGGCAGACACTGGAAATTAAAAAAAAAAAAGGAAAAGAAATTAGTCAAAAGACCGTGATGTCTTTTGGAATCATATTGGTGTCAGATAATGGATAACAGTTTCAGCAACGTAGCTTTTCCCTAATATCCTTTAAAAAAATTTAAAAGAAGGTTGGCCACATGAAGAACCCCTTTCTATAAAAAATAATAGAAAAACAGGAGATTTTTAAAAATAAAACTTGTAATAATTAGAGTACAGAAAAACTTGACAGAGAGACTACAAATGAATTAATACGAAACTGTTTTATAAGTTAATAAGTAACAAAGGAGGCAGCAGCAGCCCTCAGCAGTAATACTAGATAAAATAAACAGTTAATGAATTAATTAATTTCTTTAATTGTGCTATTGAAAGAAGAAAGTTACATTTTATAAAAAGAGAAGCCTGAGACGACTCTTCAATTTACATGAAATTTAAAATATTTTCAATTCGAATCGTACAGGAAGCTAGAAAAAAAAAAACTCTACCTCAGCTGGGGATCTGGGTTCGATCTGGGGTTTTTTTTCTAGCTTCCTGTATGATTCAAATTAATAATGAAATGCGGGATTACTATAACACAATTATCATCATGATTTAAAATATTTTCCTTTCAAAAACCTTATATTAGAAGCACAAGATTAGTCACTCCCTAAGAAATCCTAATCCACCAGTAATAAAATATGTATTCTAAGATGATTTTAGTTGGGGTTCGGTCAACACAAATTTAAAAAATGTATTTTTTAATAAAGGATTATCTGCCAACATTTCGGCTTACATTGTAAGCCATCTTCAGGGCTATCATGAAGATGAGAGA
>KZ807603.1:366046-382699 GCA_000696205.2 Oncopeltus fasciatus | reverse complement strand
ATATCATACTGAGTACAGTTATGATTACTCAAAAGGACAATACATAGGTGATATAAAGAATTAAATAATAATTGTATTTATAAATACATATATACTTAGTCATGTTAAACGACTAAGTATATATGATTTCAGTAACAAAATTTTAATATTTAATGGGTAATGTATGAAGATTGCTAGAAAACAATGTAGCTACTCTTTATTCTTCTTGAGCTCATGTTTGGGGCGCTTACAGTATGAGCTTACAGTCTTATATCCAATCGCTTATCAATAATCAGATATGAACCAACACCCCTCAGTGGACTCTCAATCTTAGGGGTGGACAGTGAGCTTAGTCTCATTGGAATTCTAAAAATCTAAGTTGCATAGCGTAGAACTCAAACTTCAGAACGGCCAAGCTTATTTGGTGTTTTAGATTCTAGCACAGATAATAATTGTTTATTAATTATTTATCCTTTTCAGAAGCTATCCTCATCTCCTTTTTCAAAAACGTGAATGGCGCTTTCTAAACTGTAGCTATCAAATTAGTAGATGTTGTTTTGCAGTGGTTCGGTCAAGGTAGATCCAAAAAATACAATTTAATCTGAATGTGGGATAATCAGTCATGAACATGGGATTCTAGTGACACGACGTCCCCTCTCCTCTACATGATAACCAAGAAGATGGCTTACGATGTAAGACAGACCGAACCACAACAAACTCTCCATTTCCGGCTATCGAAGTTTCTTTGAAAACGTTCTGGACTGAACAAGAGACACGGTTCAGCCAGGATGTTAGCCGTCACTCCCAGCCGAGCGGACAATGGCGCTTGAATGGCGTATTTAGCCGTGTTTAGCAGTAATTTTCCCGGTTCCAGGTGGGCAGGGGCTGATATTGCGGAACCACAGCTGATCCATCACACACATTCCCCCCCTCCACCCCCACAGTCATGTCTGCACACAGAACAATGCTTCTCCCCGGTGCTCTCACCTCGGTTCATTGTGTCTCTGACATAGAGTCGCTCTCATTGTCTTATTTATCAAACAAAACTCAGCCCAAATCAGGAATGGGGCCAAAAATAATCAACGCCTATATACCCCCTTCACTTGGATATCACAAAATATGCTTCACGCTTATGTTTTTTTCCCCTCCTAACACTGTGCTCTTATATCTATGTACTACAAAAAATATCAAGAGTTGTCTATATACAAACTGAATTTCAAATGTAAATTTGATAGTCAGAGTTACTTTAAACCCTACTCTAATAATTTCATTTCTTTAATTTAACAGATAAACTTAAAACATTTTGCAATCATTATTTAAATGATACTTATGGAATTTGGTCCTCCTTAAGTGACAAATAAATTCTGTCGCTACTAAGGGTGTCAGACAAAGCCCCATTGTTTGTTCTTGGCAAATGTCATTTAAATAGTAATAATAGTAACTCATATAATTTTTAAATTTTACTGATAATATTTTTTATTTTTGAACAAATCTTTGTTGAGATTAATTTTTTTTAAAATTGCGTGTCAACTTTTGGTTATTAATGCCAGAGAGATATATTTAGATGCAGGAAGATATTTTCAAGAAGAATTTCTTAGCAATAGGTCATGGTGAGGTATAATGAATTGTTATTGCGAATAGTTATTATGTGGATGGACATAGTAATTTCTTTGTACTAGAAAACTATAAACTTTATATTTAAAAAAAAAGAGAGAGAATGGAAAAGAAGTATACTGAAAATGCATCTAGATAAGATTTAATAGCCTGCCCTCTTTCAGAACGTTCATTACAGAGTCGATGACTTTATCGCCATCCAATAGAATTTCGTCTAGAGTCCCATTTAAGTTGTATTTTTTCCTTGTTTCTTTATATTCCAGGCACTCTTAAATATATGTTTGATGGTAAGAAGTTGTCCACAGACCTCACAAATGAGTGGGTTATCCATTGTCATTATATAGCCATGAGTAAGTTTCGTGTGTTCTATTCTTCATTTTCTTTAAACTAAAAATTACACCAAAAAAAATTAAAATATTTTTTTTTAATGCACTTGATATTTCCGTTGAACTCGTCTGGTTTGATTTTCCTCCCCAATTAAGTTCTTTTTTTTATAATTTGTATCGTACAGTGAGCTAGGAAAAACACTCTTCTACTCCCCGACTGAGGTAGAGAGTTTTTTTCTAACTCCCTGTACGATTCAAATTAATAATGAAATGTGGGATTACATTACCACAATTACTCATTGTAAATGGAACCTAATTTAAAAGAACAACTTCTTCTAAATGATACCAAATTAGAAACTTATATTTCGTAGTCTAAATAAACCCCCACACTTAATTGTTCTAAATTGTTTTACTATGTAGTACCTCAAATCTTTCTTAAATTAATAATTTATCCGTTGGATCGGTTTTGCCCTACATTGATGAAGCCTACATTTTAAAACTAAATGTTATAGCTTATAGATTACATTATGTTTATATTTGTGATTCTCATTTTTTATTTATCTTTTTTTTATAAATCTGTCATTTATTCATGACAGTTATCTCATAAATTAATACATTATTATTTACATCCGTTCGGAACTCGCTAAAAGTTTTAGTAAAAGAAATTGACAGTAATGAAAATATATAATAAAACAACAAAGAAAGTAACACTGCCCCTCAACTATTGAAATTTAAATAATAAATTCAGCTTATTTATGCAAGTTGGTAGATTAGTTTCTTACTGTATGAAATTTTATAAGTGAAATTAGCAGGAAGACCAATTTGAAAAGTTTTGAATTGCTCATTTTAGTTAGTTTATTAAAATTTGTAAAGTGGTAGTTTTATGTTCTATAAAACTATTATGAAAACTCTGAAAATTGGAAGTTATTTAGGAATGTAACTAGGAGAGTTGTATACCTACTTATCCCCCGCTTATCTGATTGCAGCCAGTTTAGTGAGCTAATATTTCTCATCATTGTTCTCATTTTATTTTCTGTAGTAAAATTTTGTTCATAGATGATGAAACATAGTAAAACTGTTTAGTTTACATAGCTTCAGTGATATTAATTTATTTTAGTATCTTTTTATATTTTTATTATTAATACTAATGGCGGTAATGTGTTGTTTTGTGATAAAAGAAAGCTAAAATTCAATTAATGAATTTGTTTTGCATACAACTTCAAAAAATGTTTTTTTTTTTCTAATTTCAAACTTTAAAAATAAAGTTTTGTAAGGTTAATAAGGCCAACAAAGTGACTAAAGTTAGTTTTCACAGCTCTTATTGATATATTCTTATTTATAAAACTAAATATGATCATTTATTGTATGAAACAAACATTTAGTTATTACTATATGTTTGTTCATATAACTTGGGTGTAGTAGAAGGCAATCTTCGGGGACTAGTATAGAATTACGCCCTCACAGTCTTACGAGGGTAATAAAGATCTCATATGGTGGATATGGGTCGTTATGGCGTACACCCTCCGTCCACCCAGTCGCACCCTTTGCTTTTAGTCGGTCCTTATCAAGTCCTCTTTGGGATTGGAACTCAAAACAAAAGAGCACATTGTAAAACACAGAGTAGATCAAGTCAAATTCAAACTTCTATAAGTGCTTCAATGTCTGATGACATAATAATGTCTGGTACTCCAAAATTATTTTCATTATGTTTTTTATTCAGTCATTACTTTCAGTAATTAATAAATTTCATTTTGAAATCTGCTAACAATGGTAATCGAAGCATGGGGGAGAGAAAGAGCAGTGCCGCAACTTCAAGTTAAAAATAAATAAAACTATTTTCTTTAAATTAAAAATTCATGGGCAATAAAAAAGAGTGTATCTGTAAATACTTAGTAAAAAGTATATTATATTTAACATACAAGGGCCATTTTAAAATAAAACACTTTAATTTATATAATAACTTAGATTCAATAAAACTATTAAAATTATAACAAAAGTACATAATAGGCTCGAACACACTCCCCTGTGGAACGCCAACTTTCACAGAGCAGTAATATTCCAAGTAATTTGATCCTTAAGGTAAAATTTGAGGATTATGTATATTTTTTTTTTTTTTTGCTGGGTTAGCCTCCCTTGCAACCACTTAGGGTCATTGGAGGGAGGGGCTATCTACAGGTTGCCACCCTTTTTTAAACACCCATGGCTCAGGACAAGCTTCTATATTATAAATAAAAGATTGACTTGGGCGGGATTTGAACCCGCGACGTCAGGATTGCGAGACCCGTACGGATCCCCTGAGCTATCCCGGCGCCCCTAGGATTATGTATATAAAGCTTGAGAAAAAAGATTTGAGGTTATATTAGGATAGGTAACGTCATTCCTTACTCACTTAAACTGTAGAATGGCGATTAGGGCACAGTATTCCTGAAGTAGGGGTTCCATGTTTAATGCTTGCAGGGGACTGTTGGTTTTCTCTTTTTATGCTTCTGTTTGAAATCACCCAAAAATAATTCATGGTATTTCCCTGGGCCAGAGAACTTTTGTCCTAAATAGTTATAATTCTTTATTTATGGATAAAGAAAACTCCTTGAAATGGTACATGCTGACCACAAAAATTCTTGAGTCTTGGGACTGATTTTTTATCAGAATCCATGCAGATATAAAAAAAAATGTAGGATGTGAATGTTGAATAAATTTAGACTCTTTAGAATATTCATATATGAATGCATGACAGTGGACGTCATACTTCTTTTTTTTTTGTTTGTTTACATATGTGTGTGTGTGTGTGTGTGGGTGTGTGTGTGTGTGTGTGTGTGTGTGAAGGACGTACAACTTATTATGAATAAGTTTCTATTTTAAATCGACAATATATAACAATTGAAATGTCAGATTTTGAAGGAATTACAAAATATACTCTTAAATATAGAACAATATTCATGTATTAAAATAATAAGCTAAAAGATTTTTTCATTTAGAAATAGATTAAAATGTTTTTAGACTATCTTGATTTTTTAATTTTTAATTTATTTGTGGATGGATTAAAAGCTGCTTTTAATTGAAACGAAAGAACCCTCCACTTCCATGATTTGCATATTTAGTTAGTTCTTAAGTGATTCCTTAAGGGGCTGTGACAGAGAGGGAGAACTTACGGAGAGTTAAAAAAACAAAAAAAAACAATTCTTTCCAATCTCGATGAAGTTTAATATTGCAACTTGATCAATCAATGTTCTCTTTAGGATGGGATAGGTTCAGGATTAAGGGCGATTAATTTTTTTTATATACATCAGGAATTCTGGACATTCTTTGTTTCAAAATAGTAGATTAAATAATAATAGTACACAATAATCAGGTGTTTTTTTTTTAAATATTAACTTAAAACTAGCATAGATTTTTGAAGTTTTACTTTAACAGTAGACATAATGCCTTATAGAATACTGTAGGATGTGGTGCATGCATAAATATACATATATTTTGAACAGTTTTAATTAGCTAGACATGCTTCCAATAGTTGTACAAAACCAAGAATTACAGTTTTCGAGTTACTATTTTTTTTAGCGAGTGACATGTCTTGTGGAGTAACGGAATTACAGTTATTGCTACTCTGCATAGCCAGCTTAGCTTCATAATCAGCCTTCCATTTCCATGTATCCCACAATGGCTAGGTGTCCAAAGAAATGTAACTTTTGTCCTCTATCATGATTTTGCTTTTGTTTTCTTGCTATCTTTTTTTGTACTCTTTTCATCGATACCCCACATAAATGGCGTTATTTATCCTAGTGGTTGGCATACCAAAAAAAAAAAAAAAAAAAGACCATTTAACAGCTGGATAGTAACTAAATTTAGTGGTAACTAAGATAATTGTGATGCTAACAAGTGACGGAAATTCAGTTTAATTTTAAATAAGCTACACATGACAATGAGATAAAATAGTATGAATATACACCTGCACATACACTCATACAGACATTTACCCCCACATCCTCAAATTCGTAATAAATACAGGACAAAATTATTTAAAACCAATTATAATACAACTATAGATTAAAATAACAAAAATATAGGATTATTTTATCAATTTACATCTATTTACAGTCAAATAACTGATTATTTCTGCGATTTTTGTTTTTCCAATGTTTTCTCTATCTCTTCCATTATTTCTCCCTATTTACACTTCACCTTCTACATTTAGCAGTATAGCTTCCAATATGTGAGCTGTTGAAAGTTTCTAGCTCACATGACTAGTGACACTTGCCTCAACGAATTCACCATTATTGTGTTCTCTGAAAGAAGATGAACGACTCTTAAAGTAAAGTAATTGAAATGAGACAAATCATAAATAGAATTATAAATTCAATTAAATTCAGCTATTCTTGTAGTTAACAGATGTATCGTGAACCATTTTTGACAAAATTTCAATAATCTTTACCTATCTTATATTTATGAAACTAGTAACATAGCCCGCTCAGAAATATATATCAAATATACTATATAATTATCATAATTATATACTATATCATATATAGCATGCTGAAAATGTGATTGTTGTCGAGCTTTCGCACATTATATGTTGGCTTCTTGAGGGCTGAAAATTGACCCATTGCTCTTTCAGCACTGAAGAGACATAACATGAAGTATGAAAGCTCAGCAAAAATTAACTTTTCTTCAAGGTCAAGCTCGGAAGAATTATTTATGAATATTTCTGGAGGCCGTGGAAACCTTTTTTAATATTTTGCATATTTTCTATGTTATAGGGGAGGTTATTTTTATTTTTCATATGTTCTTTTTTTTTTCTCAGGACAGAGTATATTGTAAAGATCTATTTTTCTGGGAAATGTATTAAGAATCATCATACCATTATTCACATTATCTAGGTTTATATTAGTTTCTAAATAACTGTAAATTTATATTCTGCTATTTAAAATTAAATTATTATAACGTCTTAAAATAATTAGAGATAATTTATTTATAAAATGGGCAATTTAAAAATTTTGAAAAAGCAACAACAATATAATATTTTTTGCTCTCCTTGAATTAAAGGGGGAGTGGGAGAAGAATTAATGGATTGGACCAGTCCTCGCTAATAATTCAGGGATCCTCCTCTCTCAGGAAGTACAGAGTCGCTTCCTGAAATTCCTGAATTAGTGCTTCAGAATTCCTAAGGAATCAAACAGGCCTCTTGTTTTTGTTATTAAATTTCCCCAGGGCTTGATGAGGGAACCGAGTAATGTCTGGAGTGTTTAAGTGAAGGGTTTCTTGTCTCTATAGGAATAAACATTTGTGAGATGCCAAAACAGATTAAAATGCATGCATTACATAAGGGATTATATAGTTATTAAATAGTTTTTGTCTGCGTCCGTTCCTCAGTTACTAGATAAAATAGCCAATCTTAAAAAATTATAAACAATTATTTTCTAGTGCTATGTTTTGACTAAAATTGCAAGCTTTGTTCTAGACTCCTAAGGATGAAAGTAAAGTACTCCTTACTCAACTGTTATTTAATAACGATATCCAGAAAACTTGGTTTTAAAAGGGAGATCAAATTTCATAACCTTATTTAATAAAGAGTTTTTAAAAAATGTATTAAATAGAAATAGGTTTAAAATTTAATAACATATATATTGTTCACGTAGGCTTCGACGGTCCTCAAAAGTATTTACCGTTTCATCTTCCGGGTTGGACCGTGTCAAATTGGTGTTATTTGCCGAGCTTTCGCACATCATGTGATGGCTTCTTCAGGGCTGAAAAGAGAATGTTCTATGTTATGAAAAAATTCTCTTTTCAGCCCTGAAGAAGCCATCACATGATGTGCGAAAGCTCGGCAAATAACACCAATTTGACACGGTCCAACCCGGAAGAAGAAACGGTAAACATATATATTCTACAAAATTTAATTTAAAAATGCATATTAAAAATAAATTTATGAATTTTATTTTGATTTTTTATGTAGGCTTCTTTATTTTAAAATTTGAAACCACATTAAATATTTAGGTGTTTATTCCAAACCCTTGGACAAATTAATTTTTATTTTAAATTGGATATTTTGTTATATTTTATTTTTTCATATTTTGAGTGACTTTTTTTTTTGTATTTCTACTGTAACTTTTTTTTCTTTTCATTTACAAGCCTTCTGAGATATTATTATTGTAAAATTTTCCTATACTTTGCCCTAAAATTGATATTTTAATTTTCTTTTCTATCTCTTTGTATTCCTCAAGGCGGGGACACCGCTTCCCCTACCCCTAGCCACTTTATCTTAGACAAGTGAGTGGAAAATATTTATTCTCCAGTCTGAACCAATCAGACCTCATTCATGAGTTAGGTTCTCTATGTTCGGTGTATTTATTCAGTCTTTAATTTTTTTTTTCTTTTTTAGACTACGAAAGAAGGTAATTTTTAATTTTTTCTTTCAATATAAATGGTACCCTTGCATATGGTCTTCATTTCTCACCCTTAACACCCTACAATTAATTGCAGTCTTCTTGACAGAGCCACCAGAGATTAATACAAGTGTAGCCCTTCCTTTCTGCAACAACAGTAATATCTTCGTTGTTATTTGATTAACGAAAATAATGTATATGGAAATTAGGTGTGAACAGTCATTTACAATCACATATATCGTTTGTATAATATATAATATTGTTATTATATAACATATTTACAAAAAATTCTTTCTAAGGAAAAAAAATAGGTGGATTTTATTAAAATGAGGAAGTGTAAAACTCATTTGTCATACCTATTCAAATTGAAAACTAAATTTCGTCATTTACTTTTATTCATATCCATCACGAATGATTTGCTTAGATTACACTGCTTTAGTGACAAACTATTATTATAAACAACTTTTATCATAAATAATTATTTGCCTCTAATGGAACATAGTACTTGAAATGCATCTCTATGGTTACAATGAACAATTACATTTTCCCCCACTTATGAGCTATCTTTATAAACTTAATTAAGTGGTGAAGCTACATACATTTCTTCAGAATGATAATGATTAAAATAAATATTTAAATTTCATCAATAGTTGAATAAAATCGGAGTACTAATTTATTTTTCATTGATTTGTTGTTGAAGTTCGCGAAAATGATAACTAATTTAGAGTGACTTGTAAACTCTAATAATATGTGAATATGAAATCAATGTTTTCAGAAGAACGAATCATTCATTAATGACAGCATAATTGAGGGGATATGAACTCCAGAATGACGACTAACGAAGTCTATTGAAATGTAAATCTAAATCTAACATCGTGATTGAATTTAAAATTATCGAGTTGGTTATGATCTCTTAAAATGCTTATTAAACTAACAAATCAATAGCTAATATTATGAAAAAAAATGTTGTTTTTTTTTCAATTATGGCTTAAAACCATGTTTGATTGTCTGTCCTTCAACAAGATTTTCGGTACCTTAGTAAACAATGACAAGGAATTAAAAACAATCATTGTAATAACGTATGGATACTACTGTATTAGCTAAGTATATATTTAATATTTTAACATTTCACCTAATTAACAAAATCTTTAGATAAGATAAGTAAATTTGAAAAGCTCAAGTATAAAAGTTATCTTCATGATTGGTTAATTTTTTTTCCTTGAACACACAGCAATAATATAAAATCATAAAATATGATCTTATCTCTACCAATGTTTTACTTTGGTTTAAAACAAATAATTTTACATCTAAAAATGGTCTCTAATCGAATTTATAAGTAAAATAGACAAAGATTAATGTTCATACAATTTTATTTGATAAAAACTGATATAAATGTGAAGATTTTTTCCATGCTTATAAGACACTGCTTTAAGGGCGTAAGAATATTTCAGTAAATAAATATTTCATTTTTTCTCCACAAATATTATTATCCCTTCAGTATTCAGCCTTCATCAAGACTTTTACATTTATTCTATTAAATAAAAACATTTTGTAATTTGATTACAATGAAAAGTATAAATGACATTCAATGTCAATCACATGAGGAGAGGAGGTGACCAATGACACCACTCTCACGTACAATTAATACAGAAAAATTAATATTCTGTTTTACCTTCAGTATTTTCCTAAAAGCTTTTTTTTTTAAAAGCAAAACTGAAAAACAATTAAGTACCCTGTTTTGTTAAGTGTACTTAGTCTTATAGGTTTTGGACAATTTTAATTTAAACTAAATTGGATTTTTCACAAGCTCTCACCTCGAAAGTAACGAAAGTTTTTTTAAACTTAAAATCCTTTATTAAAGTGATAATTAATTTATTATATTTAACATGCGAACCATATAAATAAAAAAATATATGCGAAATATAAGTTAAATGTGGTAGTGATAAGGTTTCGGGAAAATGGCGTTCATAATAACAGGAGTAAGCTTTTTGATGTGATTAAAATCAGTATTTTTACTACCAAGTTTTTTCGCTATAAAGTTCAGGACTTTTTTGTAAATGTCAATAGAAAATTAGAGCGCTAAACACTCAACTAAACCATTTGATTAAATAAAGTAGAGATGAATAAGAATAGTTTATCTTTAATCAAGAAAACTATTAAATAATACATGCACACGTAAATTTGTTTAATATAATGTAAAAGTAATAGATAAGAAAAGTATGCCTAAAAATTCCAAACAAAACTAATGAAAGGTAAATTTTTTAAAACCTAAATATAATATAAAAAATAAAACATTATAAATTATTCTTTCGATTAAAATAAGATGACACTATTAAAGCACTGAATTTACACTAACTTCTTTCTTGATAAAATTGAAATTTAGAAAATGAAATTTATTATTTTAAAAAGAGCATTTCTAGAAACTGTAGTTAGGTCACCCATTTAAATATGAAATTTTAAGGTTAGTTCATAATTAGCTGAGAAATATTACATTTAAGTATTTGCTTTAAAATTCTTTCACTATCTTTTGATTAATTAAAAATGCATTGGTTCGTTGTTATTAAAGGACACCTCTCCAATAAGATAATTTTCATGTCAGAAAATCATTGGTATGTAATACCAATAAGGATAATTTAAATCCTGAAATCTCAACTTAGTTTCATGAATATCGTTGAAAAATATAGGTATTCTGAAATATTAATGTAATTATTCTTATTACATTATTTTTGCTCCAATAAAAACTCAGCTTTTTTAAACATCGGTGGCTGTTTGTATTTTGAGTTTTATTTTAATCTTCCTTACGGTCGGACCTTTAATGTGTTAAGAAGAAAAAAAAAATTGTACTCAATCAACATCATGAAGAAACTGGCTAAAATGGGTTTTGGAGATCTAAAATAGTAAATATTTAATAATAATTCAAGAATTGGAATTGCTCAGTGAAAAAACTTAAAATTAAAATTTATTAAATATGTCTATGATAAATACTAAAAAAAAAAGAGGAAAATACAGAGATATATCTGGTCAATATGTAATTGGTATAAGTCGAAAGAGAATGAAAAGTAAGATATTTAATAAGATAAAAAGAGTGTGACCAAGTTAGCACAGACAGAGGTCGGCGGCGATTTTTCAAGTTAGAAGAAGGGGGTTTATTTCGCGGTTATCTGCAACCCCTTGTGTTACCAAACAGGCATTTGAGTCATGTAGGGACTAGTTAATTTCCTAACTACCCTATTCTAAAGATCCGTGGTATATGCATGTCGAAGAAAGTCTACATTTGGGGAGATTCAAGCATGTGTGAGTGTGGTGTGGCCTCTGTTGGACGAGAAAATAAATATTTTTAAAAAATGTCTCGTTTTTCTCCGCAAATTAATATTAATTTATGCTTAAATGCTTGTTAAAGTATGTTTTTCAAGGGTATGGGACATTTTTCTATCGAAGGTGAAGTCTAGAAGCTTTTTAGTTTTTCTTCTAGTTGCTGATCCATCCATAGTTATTCTTTTGTACAATAAAGAAATGCTTGATAATTTGAGCTGGACTGGCTCATGGGTCTGTTTAAACTTATTAGGTCTATAATTAATCCTGTAAGGCTTTTAATTTATTTTATTGTAAAACTTTTTGTAATTGTTTTTTTCTGCATTTGCCCTGAAAAAGGCCTAAGATAAAAGCCAAGACGTTGACTCACAATGATAACTGATACTATAATTGTATAATTTTCTTTATAAACTCCAGCTGCCGAATACTACACATTTATCATAAATGTTTCTCAGTTATCAATTAATATCCCTAATACGTAAACTTTTCTTTATTTTTTATAAACTCCTATGAGAATCAAAACAATGATTAAGAAATTTACATAATGAATTATTTGATATAATATTATTGAATATAGATGGTGCATTATACATATATCCCTGAGTATATGTAACAAATCTCAGTAAAAAACGTGTTTATTAGAAATTTCAGAATGTGATTTGAGAAAAGAAAAATGTATTCAGCTAAAAATGATTTACCTTTCCACCGAAATATTTTAGGTTAGAAATGTGTTTCTGTTGTTGGTTCAAATCTTGAATTCTCTAGAATGTCTAGTTCGCTCATAAGTCCTCCGTCTCTTGCTTTTGCCTTGCTACAGTGAGGTCGTAACCGGTCTCTTAACTCCCTTTTGAACTTTTCCTGGACATAAGGACATTCCTATAAATTTCTTTGTATTTTCTTTTGTAAATAATATTTGTGAGGAAGATTTTGACTTAGTACAAAACTTATAATACTACAAAAATACTTGTCCTGGGAGTATTTTAGTTCTGACCACTATTTAAAGGTTACTAATTTCTTTAATATTGTGGAAAGTAAAATCCCAGAGATGTCCTTTTACTCGTTGTGAACGCAACATCACATCAATTTTCTATTAATCGCATTAATCAACAATAGGTACTAAAAACTTCAGAATCGTATGCAATATATTTTTCTGGGCATAATCTTTTTTCCTGTACATTGATTTACATCTAAATAGAAATTTAATTTAATTTGTAAGGTAATGGAGATTTTAAATTTATACAATACTTGAAACAATACAATACTACAATAAATACTTGTCCTGGCAGTATTTTCATTCTGACCATGATTTAAAATAATTTTTTTCTGTAATGATGAAATGATTCTAGTTTCATGTCATTTTTTGGTAAAGGAATGAAATATTATTCCAAATATGATAGCGAAATGTTTTAAGCCATATACATTTTTACATTATGTTATAAAAATTAATATTTTTGTCTAATAGAATTTTATGTCGTTAGTTCTTGTGTAGCTTTTTATTTCTTGAAAGTGGCTTTTATTCATTCTGTATAAAAATATTTCAGTTCCCTAATTGATCATGTAAAAATTTACATGAATAAAAATTTTTAAATGAAATCCTTTCTTGCCTTATTAACTTATGTATCAATGAAGGAAAATTCGAATAAGATATTTTAACTATTTAACTATTTTAGCGTAGTTAAAGTTAATTGTAATTACTATAGAATTTTCNCACTACGATACAAATCTGTGAAACTAAATAAGTACATAAAATAATTTTATAACAAAAAAAAAATACATATTAAGAAAAATTTTTAAGAATATAATTTCAAGTATTATAATTTCAAGTAAATAAGACCCTCTTATTTCTTAGATTTTGAAACCAAATTAAGTAACATAGTTTTTTTGTTGAAAACCGTTTTATGCATAAATGCATTTATTATTTGCAGATATCTTATCTTCGTTGTCATCTCAATTGAGAGAAAATTTATAGAACAGTAGTGACAAAAAAAATAAATTTTTTTAAATGTTTATCTTCTATATTTTTACGAAAAACGCTTATTAATGATGATATTTACTAATGTTTTTACGACCATTGCTCCCTTCGGCTCATATGACCTAATTCGTCTGCCAGGTACTCTCATATATGTATGTCATAATAAAACATGGAAAATCATTAAATGTATGAGTAGTGATTATCGCAGTAAATAAATTCCCCAATACTGTTTTACATTTAAAAAAAATTAATTAGCAAATAAATTATTAAAAATTACAATAACAAAGTTGTATTTTAGAAAATATTCACGCTTAGTCAATTTAATCTCTCTTTAATCTAACCAAATTTTTTTTATGATGCTAGTGTATAAATTTTTTTTTAAATGTTTCCGTGAAGTAAAATGACCGGTACTCGAAGTTTTTTTTTTTATTTTTCAATTATTCACAAAATCTCTTATATGAAAAATACTCATTTCAAATGCCCTTTTAAATGGCGCTTGGTGAATTTTCCATTGCAAATCCAGCTATTTCCCTCGGAATAATTAGAATATAAGCTGTCTTGTTCTGTCGCCTGTTGGAAATGGCCGTAATCCGATAGGGAATCAGGAAAGCAAGGGGTGGAAGGGGCATGATTCCTGTAATGAGCCAATTAGGGTGTAACAATTAGGTGCCTGCGGGTCAGATAACAGCTGTAGCCAGAGCAACCTACCCCGCTAGGTCCCAACTCCAGCCAGTTGCATGTTCAAATCCCAGCCTGGGTTGTGCACTACATCCCGCAAACAAATAACAAGGCTTGTTAGATATGGATTGGGCTAAGCGGATGAAGTGTGCCACAGAGCTACGAAAACCACAGTCCGCCCCTAAACTTCAACATAAGCTCATAAAAGGCAAAAGTTTATTTCGACACATGATGAAGTAATGAGTTCAAGAACAAAACTGCATTTGTACATTTTTATTTCCTTAAAAAAAAAAGTCTATTATTTGATAATTTAGTCTTGGGATTTGAATAAAGTAAGTGTATGACTTTATTTTTCAGTGTATATAATTCAATTAGATTTTTAACTAAAAAGCTTAATAAGGATGATATTTTCAAGTGTATGTGTGTGTTAGCCTCCCTTGTAACCACTTAGGTTCATGGACGGAAGGGTTATCTAAAGGTTACCATCCCATTCTAAACATCCATTGCTCTGGACAGGCCTTTATGTATAGATAAAATCTTGCCCAGGGCGGGATTTGAACCCGCAGCGTCGGGATTTCGAGATATAAACGGACTTCTTGAGCTACCCTGGCGCCAGAAAGAATATAATACACAATGTGTGGGCGCATCCCCCCTCTCTTCTTCTCCGTTCAGACTAGAGCCTGGATTGAGGGTTATTTCTTTAAGGATAATTATCTACTCCGGCTTAGAAGTTAAAATTCGGCATATATATTACTAATAACCATTTTTAACGAATCTTGGAAAATCTGCTTAAATAAATCAGCTCTTACTGACGAAATTTAATGTCATAAAATTGATCGTAAAAAAAAAATTAAACATATCATATTCCAGAAATATTTTATATTTTAATATAATAATATATTATAACTCNACATATAAATTGTTTTTTTAATAAAAAAGTAAACAGAATATTCGATAATCATGAAATTTTTAAAAAAATAAGTTTAACTGATAAAGAGAGTCGCAGTTTTTTATTTATTTTTTTTTTAGAGCAGGAAATTTAGTGAATCTTAAAGAATTCATACCACATAAATGCGCTATATATCCTCTATTATATAAAAATATTGTATCTTTTGTATATGAATGTGTTTCATTTCTATTTGTGAAAAATGGGGACCAATAGACAGAGGGTTTCGCATTCAGATTCGGCTTTGAAAAATGGAACTTCATGCTTATGATATTATAATTTTATGTATTTTGTTTTTAATACATTCATAGTTTATTTTATTTTTAGGAAGACAAAGAAGTCAAAGAAGTAACTTATCAAGTAAGAATAATTCACTCCATCCCTTGCACTTATTTAATATCATTCGCTTTGACCTAGTTCACTTCCTTTGTCTTCAACTTCTCCAATCTTTTACACATTTCACCCTTAGAATGAAAACTCCCCCTTAAGGAAATATTTATTATACATTCTCCTCTTTCATTTCATTCCATGTCGTTAGACTTTATATTTCTGTATTATGTTTCAGTACTTTATTTCTACTTTGCATAAAGATATTTTATTTATTTTTAATTAATAAAAAATTCTATTTTATATTTAAGTGTGACACGTTTTGAATACTTTAAATTATTTGCATTGAAGCACTCAATTTTAAATGCACTTAGAAGTTCTCTCTGTTTGATGGTATTATTTAAGGAGATGAATTAGTTGTGATAAATCTTCTTTCACTTAATTTACGTTAATGTGATTTTTAGGAATTAGTTTCAGAAGGAATACAATAAGTGTAAAGTCACTATTAAAAGGAAATATCGAATTATTTCAATTCAATTCTTTAAAGAAATTAAAATCACTAATGAGCCTGGCAAAGAAGCTTATATTTTTTTATAGAATTCATTTGTGCAGATGAACTTCTTCGTTTAGTTTGCATATTTATATAGAACTAACTATACATTTAGCTTTTCCTGACGGTCGGGATGAATAGAAGAAATTACCATCATTTTGCATTTCATAAGTCAGGGGAATAATATAAAAATTTGGATTCCTAACGGGAAATCTGCTAAGTCTTTCTTAGTACCATGAAATTTTAAAAATGCATGTCTACTTATTTTCACGAATGAATACAAGAGTAATCCACCAATGATTGTGCTAGTGGTGTAAGGCCTACGGGGTTGTACGAGCAAGGATAGTGTTCTGTCCTCATTCCCCACTTCACTCCTCCATCTTAGTGGTAAACAGTAATTTATTATTTATTTATTTATTATTAATTTATTATAGTTCTCAAATAGTACTTACATGTGACCATGAGCTTGTGACGGAGGGGCAAAGATATTTGAGGTCTAGCTAAGAGCAGAGGAACACACACCAGCTAGAGCTGGTCTTCAATCTGATTAACCCAACCACTGTGCATGTATA
>KZ807603.1:324644-355164 GCA_000696205.2 Oncopeltus fasciatus | reverse complement strand
TATATATATATATATAAGAAGGTATTCTATTTAGCTGAAGTTTAACAAAACACTATCAGGGCTGAAAAATACACAAATACAGGTTGTACAGGTTGAACTGGCATTGTTTTACAATACAAAAATTATAGCTTGCTGGTTTAAATGTCGAAAAACTGAATCAAATTTCCTTGGTACAGAAATCCTAATAATTACTATAAATTATAATTTTATTAAAAAAAAATTTTTCCAGTTAAACTATATTAATTAGCAAACGCATTTATTACGCATTTTGTTACAGTTGTCCATACATATTATTCATTCGTCTTAAAATGTTTTCAGAAATTTCATTATAAAATATTGGAGGATTTCGTTGAACTAAATTATTAGTTGGTTTAGTAATTTTGTTTGATCTATATTTGAATTTAAATAATTTCAAACACTAAAGAAGTTCAATGGCCAATTCTGTGGCTAGTACTTTGTATTTGTTTATGACTATTTTATTGCATAAATTCATTAAATTAATGTTCATACATGCTAAAATTAAATTTAAGTTATTTTTACTAATATAAAGTAAATATTTTGCTTTGATATAATTGTATAATTTTTGATAAGGCATTAGCATAAATGGTCTCTCTTCTATTGAATTATAAAATTATTTANATAATAAACCTGTTTAAGTGGGAGCATATAATACCAAAATTTTAGTTAATTCTAGTCCACAAGTATTTTACAGATTTTTTAATAATAAACTGTCTAGAAATCCTTTAGAGTAACACTGTAGGATATATTTAATATATTTTATAATCCTATAAATAAAATATAGAACTAGCTCAAAAAATTAGATATATAAGACAATTCTGTACACTAACAAATTGAATTCCTCAATACTTCAAGGTTTAACTTATTTAATGGAAAAAAAAAAAACTGGAAAAAAATAAATAGTAGCAAAAAATTTTGTCATATCAATGCTTATCATATCATCAACTATCAAAATTTATATTTTAGTGAAATTTTTTTATGTGTCTAGATTTAAAATTATGTCTCAAATTAATTTTTTAAAACCTGATAAATTGGTCTATTAGAAAAAGGAGATTATTTATACTGTTTAGTTTCTTATCAGTATTAAATAAAATACTTTGTTATATAATTTATAACTTTTAATAAAATCAAACTATTTATCTGAGGGTTGAGTTAAATATTTGAGAACTACGACGATGAAAAGTTCGTGAAACAGTTGATGAGGGTCTGGCATTTATTTTAATAAATTAATTCGAATTATTTATATCCATAACATGGATTCTTTTTTTAAAAAAAACTGATATATAAAACATTTCGTGACATCTGTCACGTATGTAGCTCCTATGCACTAAGTTCAAGAGACGAACAAATTTGACATACCTGGTTTTCTGATGTTAAGTGAGGTAGTTGCTGAGACGGGTCCAGCAGAGGATCCTGCGAGCAGGCCTGCGCCCAATCTCGACGTTGTAGCGCCGTTGTGCCCCAGTCCGGCGCCTGCCACGCCCCCCGACAGGCCTGGAAGTCGCATGAGTATAGTCGCCGCTCCCCGACCAGTCTTCGCCGCCACACGATCCCTGTCCTCGGCGGCGCTGTCTTCCTGTGGGGATTCAGCTCTCACCGCCCACGTTACTCCCAACAACCCCTGCAACAAGTACACGCGTCAAGATTGTGCCTGAAGGATTTGCAATACTGGAAACAAAGCCTGACATCTGTGCGAGGAAGGACTGTCAATCTGTCGAAATTCGCTCTTTTACACAATCCGTCGAGTTTCACCAACAACGGCAATACACGACTTAAAATCGTACCTATATAACTATCGAATATCTCCGTATTCTCACATCATCGTCTTGTAAAGTCTGTCCTCAGCAGTAATGTTGTTGTGCTGTGGGAAGATATGACTTATAAGTGGATCGTATCAGTAGTTTTGGCACAAACTTAAGCCATTTTGAGCCTACTTCACCTCACATATCTGCCAGCAGAAACTCAAAGCACTGTTGCTTGCTGGAATAAGTGTTATACACTACCTACAAAAGAACTGTTTAATGAACTGTCTAAAAAAGTTAACCAAATTTTTTATTATAGTAACTTAGGAATTTGGTGGCGGGAGGCATTTGGTTGTCTTATAAGTGATCGCTCAGAAAACATCCCTTAGCTTCCAAAATTTTTACTAACAGAAACATCCAGTACTATAAGTAATTATTCACTAATAGAAGTATCTCGAGTTCCTACGATACAATATTACACGGAAAAGAACCACTTAACAGAAAGCCTAAAAGAGCATTTTCTAAACCGCCTAGGATTTTCCAGTATAATTAACAGCATGTCAGTCTCTAAGAAGCTATAATAATTAATACTAATATTTAAGAATATAAGGTTGATGGTTGAGCGCTCTGAACATTCTTCGCTCCCGAACATTTCAGAGCCAACATTAATGATCTACCCTTTTACTCACACCATCCCCACCGGCTAACAAGACCATATTAGAAATTTACGTTCATATTTAACGAAGTTTTTTTTTCGGTGGGGGATCAGAAATTTTCAGCTAGCTTCTTGATGCCGAACACCACAAAAACCCTTATATTTAGTCATGCGTAAGCATCACCAAGGGTCTAAGTTTAATACTGCCTGTAGGCCGGGAGTCAGTGCCTCTCTGGGCAGAGTAAATAGTTGACCCCCCCCTCTGTTGAGTTCTTGTCGTTTGATTTTAGTATGTTCATTCTACTTGAGTCGTGAGTTAAGGTGGAACCCAAGGTAATGTACTGAATCAGAGAGAGGTATAGGTATGTTATTGTATGTTACATTATCAGGAGAAACTCTCTATAAAATTAGACATGTCTCTTTTAAATACGCAAAGAAAGGCAAAGTTTGTTATTCAGCTTAATTCAACCAATAGGAGTGGGTTGTTTAACTAAATTGCCAATTGTGATAAGAGAGAATTTTCGCTGCAGATAGCTTAATATTCAGTTTGGAGTAATGTAACTCAACAAAAATTTGTTCATTCATAAGCGCCATTTCATTAAGAAAAACTTATTTTGTGCTTTTATATACCGAAGCAAATTTCCCACATTTAATTAAAAATGGATAGAAATGAGAGTAAATAATAAAGTTGAATTTGCAAGCCGGAGAAAACAATGAATTTAATAATTATCACCTCAAAACTTTATTCAATATTGGCTGGTAATGAGCAAGTAGGGGAGGCGCTAATCTATCTTAGTTATATTCGTTAAGTTTCTTCCGCAACAAGTATTTTCGTCAAAATATAAAATAAAAAAATATAAAAAGCATAATAATTAGAAAATTTTATTTAACACTTATTATGATCTATGAAACTTTTTAGCAATTCGAAAAACAACAAAGGTTATACATTTATAAATTTTGGTCTCCCTCTAAAAAGAAGATAAATATTCCTTTCCCCTGACCGATTTCAACTAACCAGATTAAATCCTTTCAAGATAATGCAATAGAAAGCATAAATAATAAATCCGGCTTGTATATTTTAAACATAAGAAGCCTGTCAAATTTTCTAATTTCTTTAAAAATTTCTAGAACTAAAATATTATAAAATTACATTCTTTACGTAGTTTTCTATGTACTTTTTTTTGTTTGTCTAATAATAAAGAAGATATTAAGCACCGATCTTGGAGCACTGGAGAAGCTAACATATACATATATTATTTAACGTATAATATAATCTTTAGCTTATTTTAAGTAAGATCAGTGAAGTTATGATACAGTTATTCAAAAGTCGCGTCATGGTGCCAACATTAATATCTCGGTTTCCTCGAAAGTAGACTTATATGTTATAATAAACCTGTTTAAGTGGGAGCATATAATACCAAAATTTTAGTTAATTCTAGTCCACAAGTATTTTACAGATTTTTTAATAATAAACTGTCTAGAAATCCTTTAGAGTAACACTGTAGGATATATTTNCCGTCTTCATTGGTTTCTGTACACCATCTCCCATATATAAATATATACATATATAAATGATTTATTATAATATTAGGTATAATATATAATACATCATAAATGATTATGATATCGTAAATGCTATACAATCTCACAGAAGAACAGAAAAGGACATATACTTACGGACAGTGAGAGGAGTTTCAAGAAGTGAACTATCTCCATCGTCGTCACTCTTGCAGCTGATAGTACACTAATTAGCCTCGTCAAGAGGAAACGAGATGCCCTACATAAATAAAATATAATATATTTGTATGATAGTAGAACACCGTAAAATATATCAAAACGGTAATTCCTCAATCTTGGAATAATTTAAGACTGCCTAATTTATCTTTCTACTAATTATAGTACAGTTATGGATCTGTCAAATCTCATAAAGCGGGCCGAAAGTGTAATTGTCAAACTTTTTTTTTATAACTTTAAATACCGAATTTGTTGTCATAAATTTAAAAATTGCGGTCGCTAGAGTAAGTACAATAAAATTATATATTTTAACAATTTTTAGTGCAAGGAAAATGAATAAAAATCTAACTGTCCCAGCCAGTACTCGAACCTGGATCCCCTGCTATCCGGGCCGGTGCATTTACCATTTACCAATGCTACCAGGACAAGTCTGATAAGTTATTAAATTCTCCGCACCGAGAGTCTAACCTCCGAGGCCAACGAATATATCGTTTTATGCTCGGAGGAGCTGACATTGTCAAGCTGTTTAAATGACTCTCGTTATTTACTTTTAAATTTTAATTTTATAAATATTATTTTTTGTGGTGTTTAATCCCACGTAAATTTTAACAATTTTTAGTGCAAGGGAACAGAATAAAAAAAATCCAACTGTCCCAGCCAGGACTCGTACCTGGATCTCCTAGTATCCGGGCCGGTGCATTTAACATTTATGCTACCAGGACAAGTCTGATAAGTTATTAAATTCCCCGCACCGAGAGTCTAACCTCCGAGGCCAACGAATATATCGTCTTATGCTCGGAGGAGCTGACATTGTCACGCTGTTTAAATGACTCAATTTTGGACAAAGACTTCAATTTTGGAGAAGAACAGTGGATAGTAAAACATGGAACATTTGGATACAATTGCAGTCTATTAAATCCTACTTTATTAAATATATTTAGATTTATCATTGCTATTTTGATTGATCTAATGACCCCCATCTACTTCAAGATGGTCACCAGTAACTTGGTAAGCTCATAATGGGTTACCATCATTGGGAACAAATCAATTTCAAAAAATGTATGATAAAATGACTTATATTATTATATCATTTCTGAATTCGACTCACGTAAGAATTAATTAATTAATTTTTTTTTTTTTGCTCAACTTTTAATTGTACAGTAAAAATATAGAAGGTTAGAAGGTCAAGAGTTTTTTTTTTTTAATTTTGATTAACTTTTTCCTAAATGTAAATAATTAAAATTAATATATGTAAAATGATAAATACATGTAGAAGAAATTATAAAAGTTGTTTTGACAAAGAACTATTTTTAATCTATCTGAAATATATTTAATTTATAACTATTCTTTCTTTACTGAATGAAATTGGTTTTCTGTCATTTAATTTAATCGGACACAATGAAAAATGGAGTTGACTTTGACATTATCAGAAATCCAAGAAGGAATTAGTCTGGGTTTTAAGCCAATTCGAAGTAGAACTATTGCCCTAATGGAAGGGCTTTAAAACTCCATCCGACGATAAATGGGGAATTGAATTTATATGCGAGGAGCTGAATACACGAATGAATGTAATGGAAAAGAGACATGAAAGAAAGACGGATCCAAAAGGACGAGGTAAAATAATACCTTTTTTAATATCCTGAAAGCTTCCTTTGGCTGAAAATGTGTCATTGTGGTCACTGGAGTGTGTCTCCTCGCTTTTTCAGTAACAAGAAATGAAATATTCATTGATTATCAGTGTAGAGCAGTACTTTCATTTGAAAATTTAGATATTTATCTATCTAAAACTTGAATGTGGCTTAAGAAAAAAAAATCTATTAGGTATAAGACTCAGACTTCATAAACAAATTTTCTTATAATATTTGTATTAATTCAAGTAGAAGGGGAGGATTCCAGAGAGAAAAAGACAGATTTAGAAGTCAAAATTAACTTTTATAATTCTGAGATGATTTTAGTTGGGGTTGGGTAGAACCAAAAAACACAAAGTTTTTCAGTCATGGAAATGTGAACTTAGGGACAGGCCGTCCCCTCTCATCTTCATGATAGCCCTGAAGATGGCTTACAATGTAAGCCGAAACGTTGGCAGATAATCCTTTATTAAAAAATACATTTTTTAAATTTGTGTTTTTTGGATTTACCTTGACCGAACCCAACTAAAATCATCTAAGAATAATATCTACGATCAAAAAACTCTCCTCTTGTAAATTGTGATTAGCTAACCATTTGAAAAAATAAAGAGAATCATGCACTATCCATGAAATTTCCACTTCAATATCCTTTTTTATTATTTGAGTTATAAAAAAAAATTATTATAATAAATATTATGTAAAAAATTTCATGTTAAAGAAGAAATCCAAATTTAATTATGAGAGTAGCTTAGGCCATCTTATTTTAAAATTTAAAAAACAAATTAAGTGCTTTGGCTATTTATTGTCACTTAACACATTTACAGTGGTCTTTTGGCTCTTGAGTCAGTAACATAAAAATTTGGTTTTCCGTCCAATTCAGAGCACCCTGATTTATATTACACATGTATCTACCTCGACCGAACCCCAACTAAAATCATCTCAAAATAATATCTACGGTCAAAAAGTTTTCCTTTTTTAACTTTTATAAGTATGTCGTGGCTCTGAAAAACCAATCAATAACGATGTATTTTACATATTATACATTTACTTAAACCTCAGTTGTAATAGAAAAACTTCAAAAAAGATCAAAAATCCATTAGAAAAAATTAAAATAACTAGGAAGGCATTTAAAATACTTGAGATGAAACATGAAGTTGATATAATTTAGATATTTATAAAAAATTTCGTAGATCTACAAAAGCCAGGTAGAGCATAATAAATAAAATAGAAAAATTCACTCTAACCTTTTTCAAATTCAAAAACAAAATTTGAAGTTTCTTCTATGTACTCTTCGCTCGAATTAGAGAACAGAGAACTGATTTAAACACCAACGAAATATTTTAAAGTTTTAAGGACTTTTGTGCCTGATTTCATAATATTATATAGCAGAATAAATGTTATATAATACATATCTCGGATATACTAGCTCAGCAGACAGTGGCACATTTAATACACTTCAGTGAACCTGTGGAATATATGATTACATTACCTTGGGCCTCTATCGTCGCATATATAAATATATCTAATGCATTAATTTTGCAAGAAATATTCATGATTATCCACACGAACCGGTAGATATTAACAATAATATTAGTCTTTAATTCTGAAATCTGTGTATATTTATTTAAAATGTTAATTTCTCGTTATTACAATTGTTTTTATTTCAATAAACACGTAGGCAACCAATTGATGATTTAATCGTTGTCCAAACATAAGGGCAGAGAATATACATTAAATATTTTTAATGCGATTGTTAATAAATTAATTTATAAATTAAACTTTGAATTCGTAATATCTTTGTTGTTGTTTGTGTTACGAAAATGTTTAGATGTAATTTTGTAAGGTCTATATCCTACAAAGTTTTCGTGATAAACGGTTATTACGTAAGAAATTTAGGAATGTAACTACGATGGATGAGCGATTCCCACGCTCTATCTTCCCGGTCTGTTTGGACCATACATGTCCACACTATTTCAATTTATTGTCTCTAGCTAGTAAATTTAAATTCATCACTTACTCTTGATTATATCTATCTTTAACAAAATATGGGAAATTTTCTTAGATTATGAAGCTTCTGCGTGTAGAACTTGATAGCTTCACAAAATTCAAAATTCATCATATGGAACCCAGGTAAATGGTTTAATTGCCTAATGGCATATCTGCTATAATGTAATATTTTTCCTATATAATATCTTAGTAACCTGTTGAACATGCTTAAGGTAAATATTATTCAGTATGCATAAAATCATATGTTTCATGAAAATTAAACATAGATTAATTTTCACTCAGAATAATTGATAAAATGGGGCAAGCTCATTTCAAAGGAGAATCTCTGTAAGTAATTCAAAAGTTTCGGACATAAATAAGACAAGTTTAATGTTTCTCGTATCTGAAGGAACTTTACGAAACTCAGGCCTTCATTTACACAGATAAAACGGCCATTTTTACATATTTCCTCTAATGAATGGTTGTTTCCTAGTGGAAGTAAGAAATACGAGGGAGGTAACCTCCCCCTAAGGGTGGGGCACGTCGAGATTTTTAATAAAGAAGAGATATTAACCCTTCATTTTGTCTAAGCAAATTAATTGTCGAGAAAAATTTCATCCCGTGCGCCTCCCTCGCACCCTTTCTTCAGTTCTCCAGAGACAACCCCCATTACCTACCCCTATTAGTGGCAATTAGAGCAGACATTGCTGACAGACGTCCACTCCTGTTCCGCTGTGAGAAGCCCTCTGGATTTATATGTAATCTTCAATATAAGAAATACTATTTTAAATTTTTCCTTGAATATTCTGATTAATTAAATTTTATATATTATATAAAGGAGCGAAGAAGTCTAATTATTAAAAAAAATCTGGAATTTCTGGAGTTAGCTTAGCTTTAAGTTATTATAAAGCAGAAATTAATTTCAAGTGATGCGTTACTCGTATTTATAAAAGATTCTTCAATTATTTTGGCACTGGCCACCTACGACAAAGGTGTACCACAGTTAGCTTTTTTTTTCTTTCTTTCCTTACGTACAATAATTTGTAATGACCCAGACTCTCCTGGTAAAACCAATCCATATCGGTTACCATTTTTTACAGAATGGGTGATACATGTACATTTTTTATAAATCGTTAAATCATTTCAAGGGAGCAGAAATATATTTTAGTATTATATTTAAGAAAATTTCATGTGTTGTTAATATAGTTGGGATTTGAATCTTAGGTATTCAGAGCTAGATTATAACTGTCTACCAAAAAATGTATAAAAAATAGCAATTAGTTGATTCCTGATTGTCATTGCGTTCACAACCCGTACATTAAACTCGTTGTGTCCTATGAGACAATATGATAATTTATCAATTTTTTAGTGCAAGGGAACAGAATAAAAATCTACATGTCCCAGCCAGGACTCGAACCTGAATCTTCTGCTATCCGGGCCGGCATATTTACCAATTATGCTACCTGATAAGTTATTAAATTCCCCGCACTAGTGTCAAGAGTCCAATTGTTAAAATTTACGTGGGATTAAATACCACAAAAAAATTTATAATTATTTATGTATTTTCCAAACGTTTGACAAACATTTTTAAAAATGAATACTTGTAAAACATTTAACCCAGTTATGGTTATTATTTATGACAAGATAAAACGCAATTTTTTTACTTTAAAATATAACGGAAGAAACAAACAATTTACGAGAACATTCATCGAACTATTCATGAAAAAAATGTTAATTGGGCTGAAATAATAAAATCTTGCCAAGGAAGGCAAACTGAACTTATTTTTAAAGGTCATAATGTATAAAAATAAATCTGAATGTTATTCTGAATCTAATAAATATATGTTCGAACAATTTGTTATTACAGTGAAAGTGAATGTGTTCCTTATGATTGGTGACACTAAGTCTTCAAGACTATAAAATAAAAATAAATGCTTTTGAGCTGGGGTTAATAGTGATGAATCTATAAAGTGAAATGTGAAAAGTATTATTGACCCATGTGAAAAGTATTACTTCGATAAGAGATAAAGACATCATATTTTCGAATGGTGACCACTGTCATATTCGAATCAGATAGGCTAAATCTTGAGAGAAGACGATGAATTTTGAAATTGGAAACGATAAAGATGGTGACACAGCCTAGCACTATGAGAGTGTGGGCATTTGAATCTATACCCTTCAACTATAGTTTTTCGATACCCGTCGTTTATAGTTCTTTCGAGCGATCCACATATTTTGACTTCTTTATGAATGAGTTTAGTTATACCTTAGTTTTAAGGACCCCAAATGATGGATACTCTTTTAAACAAACGCAGTGAAGAGACTCATTGTAGATGAAATTGTAAGTTTAAGTTCAATTTTTAAGATGACGTCATAAATTGAGTTTCTTCGTCCTCGTAGGATTTAGCAATTCGCTGATATACCGGATTAATTTTCGTAGGACAAGTGACTCTAAAAAAATGAGGCAGTAACATTACATCTTCAGAAAGAGTAACTTCTGCTGGGAGATCTGGATAAATTGTGGTGTGGACCCAGATTTAACTTCGTAGGACTCAAGAATGAGTTATCCAAGGAGTTTTTTAATTTGTTAGAAACTGGGAAAAATCCCTTTTAAATAATCATCAAATACTTAACTCGGTATACCGGTATCTACGCTTGCTTTCGAATTTTCTCGAAGGAAAAATCTGTCCCTTAAGAGCTGTGAAGACGAAGCTGCAATTACTCAGAATTGTCGATATTGAATATTTTAAAATGAAGTTATCATGTCATAAAATACATAAATATTTTATTAATATTGTTCTAACCACTGTATTAGAACCGCTACAAGAAAAAAACATTGTTTTCTTGCACCTGGCATTTTAGGTAAGCCCTCCCCCCCTTTTTGTCCGATTTCGCAAAATAACGAAATCATTCTTAGAAGGAAGAAATAGTTACCTAACTATAACTTACCAAAATCTCCATTCAAAATAAATAAATAGTGGAACTCTTCATTGAAACCTCAGTCGAAGGAATCGATGAAAGTAGAAAAGAATCTATGAGTATTCCATTAGAGGGGTGATTTAAAATTGGGGTAGTTTTATTTATTTATTTTTATTTTATTAAACTTTTATTTATTTATTACATTCTGTTAAATTAAAACATTTTGTAATTTGATCACCACAATGAATTTAAAAAAAATGACATTCAATATCAATCACATGAGGAGAGATGGTGACCAATGACACCACTCTCAAAAGTTTGTTTTTAAAACAAAAATTATTAGCTTGAGGGTATTGGCAGAATATATTGCATTTTTCTTTTGTTTACATTAAACCTAGTTTTCTCCATTTCACATATAAGATTGACATAATAATAAAATACTTTTCCTTTTGATGGAGTAATGCCTTGGAGGATTTAAGCATAAAATCTGAATTTTTTTTATCTTTCATTTGACTATTAATGTTTATATTTTTTTATTTTAGGTAGAAACATAACAATAGAAATATGACCGAATAGTAGATCTATCTACATATTGAAAATTGATTAAAGCCAACAATATAAATTTATTAAGTAGACATAAAATAAACTTAAAGTTTAAAAAAATATTCATTCAAAATAGGCTAGGTTCAATGTTAATTTTTAAAACAATATATTATGTCTCTAAATAAATTCATTAAAATTTATTGTTAACATTGGATGGAATATGCATTAGATTTTTAAAGAAATAATGTTGATGGTTAAGTACACGCAGGTAATAATAGTAATAATAATTTACAAATTACTCTTGAGACCTCAATGGAATTAACATTTATAAAATAAATAAATATCGTTAAATGATAATTAATGGAATAATAAAAAGGTAGCTGTTGAATTTTATTCGCTCCATTGATAGAATTCAACTTCAACAGCTACAATTAGATGAAATTTGATAAATCAAGGAGTTTGGAAACTGTTTAATTAATATTTATTATCATTAAACTTTTATTTATTAAATACATTCTGTTAAATAAAAACATTTTGTAATTTGATCACAATGAAGTAAAAATGACATTCAATTTCAATCACATGAGGAGAGAAGGTGACCAACGACACTACTCTCAATAATTAATATTAGTCCCCAAGATAATTGATTATTATTATTTTATAGGTTTCATATGATTTTCTTATTCCTTCGACTATAAGATATAAGTCAAAATAGAGTGTGTTAGAATAGCGAGGCGCCCAGATGCCCAAGACAGCACTGTCCCCTCCACCAGCTAATCACCCATTCAATTTTAATTTCCGCCATCCCCCACCCCCTCCCCCTATACAAAGTTACGCGATACTAATCACACGCCTCAACAAATTAGGGCAGCCCCCTTTTAAAGCTATACTAATTTAGTTCTCTACTAATGACAGTCTCACATTCTTTACGGGATTGAAAAATCAGCTGTTTTCTAACACATGTTTCACTTTTCCAAGTCTGGCTTTTTTATAAACCCATTATGACTTTTATTTTAACTTATACTATCCCACGTAATCACTCACATAATTGAAGGAGAGGTTGTCTACAGTTTCTAAAAAAAAGAAAAAGAATAAGCCCATGTTAGTATTTGAAACCGCAATGTCAGGCTTTGATGTACAAAACGGATCCTCTAAGTTTACCCACATCAAATTTGAACAATGTATCTTTGGTTTCTAGCAAATAATATTTAAAAAAAAGAATAAAATATTATTTAAAAAAATATATTATTTAAGAAAAATAATATACTCTTAATAATAAAGATAATAATTAAATGCCTGTAATAATACGATTTAAAATGTCACATAAATTGATAGGGTCTGATGTCACCAAGCCTCAGAAGATGTGACGTCACTTTTAGTGCATGTAGCAAGCCAATTAAATAGACCAGTTAGGTCTTTAAGCGAAATGGTTGTAACTGACCTCTTTGGTGGTAGATAACCGGCTGATGAGGTTCTAATGAGGGTCATTAAAAAGCCGCTAGAAAGCTAGTGGATCATTCATGATTTAATGATGAAGCACTTAACCCACTATTAGCTACATTAGTCCATACTAAGTCTTTGGATGAAAATGAATTCCCAATTATTTGTACTTACCTTCAATTTAGCTAAGCGGACAAGAGTCACAAGAGGACAAGAGTCACAAGAAGACAATCGAGTTTAAACAGAAAATATTAAATTTTTACTTACTCAGTACTTTAGTTTTATATTTCGAAATTTAAAATTATAAAAATTGTTGTTTTTATACATTTTTTTCAAAAACAAAAATAAAATGCAGGAAGATGTTTAAGAAAATTATATAAAAAGACAATATCAAGCAAAGCAATTGTTCGAAGCGTTGGACTAACCCGATGGTTTCCAGCAGACGAAAAATGCCTCTCACGGGTTTGAGTCTTGCTATGAGCAGGATTTTTGAGAGTCTGCCCAGTTCCATGAGTGTTTATATTAAGGTGGTTACCTCTAAAAAGCCTATTTCCCATGACCTTAGTGATTGAATATTAGTAGAAAAGAAAGAAAAGTGTGAGCTATTAATCAATCAATGATTTCACATCATTATTTAGATTTTCATAGCAATAATAAAATGTCTTGTCATATTTAAATTACATTTCAAGGTCAAATTATAGTCATTAAATGGGATTCCACATAACTAACCGTAAGTCTATTATTTCTTACTATAACATATGTATTAAGCATGGCTTACTTATCATTTCTGAAATTAACTTAACGTTTAATTAAAATTATGTTAAAGTTGAGTAGTAAATACTCCAGATATTTAATTAAGTTGCTATTTTTTCTTCTTATAAAAAATTATCTATCAAGTTACTCTTCATCTTAATAGGTAAAGTTTCACTTATTTGTGAAACAAAAGAACTCATTTTGTGCAACTAGGGTGCACTTAAAAGGAAAAAAAAAAAAAAAAGAAACCAAGCCAAACATATTCCTGTGCAGCCTAAATCCAAGAAAAGCCTCGTATTCATGGTAATCTCCTTCGCCAGAGTTAATTTCCGGCATGAATCCTCCTCTGAGCCCGCACGACTCATTTCCCACTGCTCCCACATCTCTCGGTACCCACTCATTCTTTCGATTCGCCCTGCCTAATCACCCCCTGCACACTGGTAAATCACAAGAACTGCAGTCACTATAACCACCAATACCCCTCTACTAGTGGTAATTTGGACTCCTTCCAAGTCTATTAGTCCCACTAACCCCGCAGGAATAAAACTACTCCCTCCGACCAACCCTCTTCAAGAAAGTTTAAAAGCCAGTTATGATTTAATAACCAATACACTCTAACGTTCATAACTTTAATATAACCGGCTTGTGAAAGCCCTTTATATTTTCATTACCACTTATAAAGTGTATACCGAAATTGAATGTAATAAAGAACTTAATAGCTTGCAATTAAGTAAACACTCAATATTAAAACACACTTCCAATATTGGCTGTTAATTTCAGCACTAATTAGGATCGCAAACTACATGAATTGTGGAAGATATTTATTTTCTTATAAAAACTTTTGAAAATATCAGGCCTTTTTAAGCCATTTGTAAGTTTTTCATAAGACTATATATAATAATAAAGAAATATGTTGGGCCAAAAAAAAAAAAAAAAAAAAAGTAATAGATGAATTTTCTTAGCAAACTAAACCGATTTCTCATTGTCAATAAAAATGGCAAATATATAAGCAAATGATAAATTGACAATATTAATCGCAAAGGGGAATGAAGGTAAAATAAGATCACTAAGGCTCTCCGGTAAGGAATAGTGGAGGAAGAGATTCACCTTCATAGTTACATTCATATATTTATTTTTTAATACGCTGAAAATATACATATAATTTTTTGTAAGAAGGAATTTTTGTGGAATATAAACGTTATAAGATTCAATTTTCAATGGTATATAATTTTTTTTCCAAAAACAAGTTTTATTTTCTTTGTAAAAAAAAAATTATTTAATGTAATTATAATAATATAATAGACAAAATATAGTAAAATGTGCAATATTTATGATGTTCATTATAATACAATTTATTCATTAATCAATAATTCTCAACAAAAAAATCATTAATTTTACTTTGTATAGATTTGTGTATTTTTCTTCTTTTTTTTGGCATAAAAATGTTTCTCATTTACCTTTCTTATATATTTTAGCCTCTTTCAAGACTCAAAGATGTCAAATTATCAGTTAATGTATAATTCGTGTAAGCTTTTAAAAAAATTAGTATTTCCTTCTAGACTAAAATGAAATGAGGATTCTCTCTTTAGTTTTTTTTTTTTTTTTTTGTCTGGAATTCAAATGAAATAAAAAAGAACAGATGATATCTGTTTTTAAGTAAGTATTTATTTTAAATCTGTTTTTATCAGACATTACATAAATTTTCTAAAAAGAACGCAGAATCAACAAGAAAGTATACTTCTACTCATGTTTTCCAGTAAGAATATAAGTTAAAAATCTATCTGTATATGCTGACCACGCCTGATAAACCCAGCTGATCGTGGTGGCAGTTAGTCCCTCTATTTTATTCATCACGATGAAAACACATATAATCCGGAACCAATAAATCATGTGAATAAACTCTGAGCGAAGCAAGGCTGCCAACAGCAGACAGGAAGGCGCATTCTGACGGTCAGAGGCGGTACTTTTCCCGTGCGAGGGAACCTTTTCCAATCACATCCAATACGTTTCCGCAGACATGCATCGACAAAGTGATTCTCTTTCTTAATTTGTACATTTGTTGTATATTCTCTCCTTATCTCTTCCTTGTCCTCTCTCTCTTTCTCTCACTTCTTCCATCTTTCTCTACCTCCTCCCACTCGTTCATTCCCACTTCTCCTCTCTTTCACTCAACACTCAATCCTACAACCATCCTACAATCACAACTGGGTTATTCCCAGAAAGAGCGAGTATTCTGAATGGACACTTTTAGGAGCGATACACTTAAAATTTTAATCTCTCTTTGCTGTTAAACAACTAAATTTGGCAATACAATAATAAAAACGGCGTATTGTTAAGTAAATGGTATATTAAGGTTCAATACTACAGTACGAGAGGAATATAATAATTTCTGCATCCTCAAATTTGCTCTGACCAAAAAAAAAACTGTTAGCATAGAAAGCAATTCATAATTTCATAAAATATTATTTTGGCGAAAAAAATATTGCAGCCAAAACATCGATTTATAAGGGTTTCGATATGAATGTATAATATAAATCAGAGTGCTCTGAATTGGACGGAAAACAAAATTTTTATGTTACTGACTCAAGAGCCAAAAGACCACTGTAAATTTGTTAAGTGACAATAAATAGCCAAAGCACTTAAGTTGTTTTTTAAATTTTAACTAAATTTGGATTTCTTCTTTAACATGAAATTTTTTACATAATATTTATTATAATAATTTCTTTTTTATAACTCAAATAATAAAAGAGATATTGAAGTGGAAATTTTATGGATAGTGCATGATGCTCTTTATTTTTTCAAATGGTTAGCAAATCACAATTTACAAGAGGAGAGTTTTTTGATTGTAGATATTATTCTTAGATGATTTTAGTTGGGGTTCGGTCAAGGTAAATCCAAAAAACACAAATTTAAAAAATGTATTTTTTAATAAAGGATTATCTGCAAACGTTTCGGCTTACATTGCAAGCCATCTTCAGGGCTGCCTATCATGAAGACGAGAGAGGACGTCCTGTCCCTAAGATCACATTTCCATGACTGAAGTCACAGTCAGGGAAATGTGATCTTAGGGACAGGACGTCCTCTCTCATCTTCATGATAGCCCTGAAGATGGCTTACAATGTAAGCCGAAACGTTTGCAGATAATCCTTTATTAAAAAATACATTTTTTAAATTTGTGTTTTTTGGATTTACCTTGACCGAACCCCAACTAAAATCATCTAAGAATCACAATTTTCGTTTCTTTATTTTCCTTGTATTCACCGTATACTTTTTCCTTTAATGTCAATCACGTTCATATTTTCTTGAATGTACTATAGGGATTCTTACTGACAAATAAAAATTTTTGTATAATTTTGCTTTTAAGCAAATCTCAAAGGTTTGTAGCTATTGTAATTCTGCTCGTGAAAGGTATTTTAAAAGTGTATTCGATATTTTTTTCTTCCGATCAAAACCTGTTAGACACACACGAAAAAATGATGATTACTACAATTAATATACATTTGTGTGTGTGTGTGCGTTTGTTAATTTTCTGCAGGATACACATTTTTTTTTTCGACCTGTAAGTCTCTACTTGGAGACCGTTGGATGAGAATCTTAATGGCTGAAATTGGTCGTCCCAAAAGGGAGAGTTGGCTTTTAAAAACTTTTTGTTAATCGCCATATGAAAAAATAAAAAAATATAAATAATTTTAATCTTTATTGATCTGAAGACGGTAAATAACTTCTTCTGTAGCAATTTTCTCAATAAACTGTATTAAAATTCAAGATGTATCATATTATTATTGTGATAATTTAACATATTGTTAGTGTTTACTTTTAAATAAGCCGAGAAAAATGTTTATTTTTTATTAATCTATTTGCTTTGACTATTTTACTTTGCTGTAAACTATTTCTAATATAATATAGTTATGATGAATTTAAATACAATTTATATGTTTAAACTTATGTTTTTCATTTAAGCATGAAATCAAGCTATTCATGTTGGTACCGTGACAGGATTCCTAATAATCCTTTCCTTCTAAAAATTAAGAATCCCAAATAGATTTTTAACTAAATCTTGTATGAGTTCAATAATAATATAACCGGTTAGGACGAGAGGGGGTTTAAGAAGGAGAACAAAATTAAAAAACTTTATATCCTCGTTATTCTCGTTATAAAAAATAAATAAACAAAATAAATTTAAAAAATACATTACGCGCAAGGTAGATAATCTAAGCATATTTCCTATTACTTATTAAAATTGGATATAAATAATAGCAAACGAGGAAATTTAAATAACAATGTAAAAGTCATGAGCGAAAAGATTGCTCAAGACTGACCAAGAAGGCAGAGTGGGGGAAGAGCTCATCAAAGTTACATTTGTAAATGTCTTTGTAAATAAGTGTTTCTCATTTAAAAAAAAAAAAGTTACATAACATAAACGTTTGGAACTTAACTCAAATAACAACAAAGATGTTGCGATTAGAAATTTGGGTATCCAATATTCGAAATTCCATTTTTAAATATCTTTCTTTACATATAATTAATTTTAAGATGAAAAATGAGAAATAAAATATGTGTCAATTTAAATATTTCAAATGCCAATTCATGAGGGATTTCAAAACTTCAACCCTTAATATAAACCCCCGTTCAGTGGTCGGATCAAGCAATTTTAAAGTTAGATACATTCAGGTAATTAATCTAAAGGGTTATTATGACTACCAATGAATATAGAATTATCATACCTTCTATTATCCGTCTTCATTGGTTTCTGCAAACCATCTTCTGTTGGCGAGCGCTTTCGGACATTGTCCATCTTCTCGGCCATACATGTGTTCACTGTCACTGTCTGTATTCAACTCTTCATTGTTCAACTGCATTCAACAGTTGAATACAGACAGTGACAGTGAACACATGTATTTAGCCAAGAAGATGGACAATGTCCGAAAGCGCTCGCCATCAGAAGATGGTTTGCAGAAATCAATGAAGACGGATAATAGAAGGTATGATAGTTAGATACATTCTCCGAGCAGGTGTTACATAAATCCTATTTTTTTCATATATAAATAATAAATAAATTCCATTGTTACCAAGAGTTTCGAAAGAAGTTTGTAGATTATGGCTTATGGTGGGCAAACATTCTTCTTTTTTTTTTGGATTCCACATGTCTGAAATAAGTCTCCCTTTCACTGAGAAAGAGTTGTGAGCATGATTTTCTGGTCCATTAAAACAGTTTCTTTCTCTCTAAAACAATACAATCCAGTTATAAATACTTCTAATTACTACTATAACTACATATAGTTTAAATTAATAAATAATTGCTTATTTTATTATAAAGATCTTTGCTTTCCATTATAAGATCTTATAATGGATCTGCATATTAGTTAAGGTACTTGGGGAAGCAGTATATTTAACACAGTTTTATTTTTATTAATGTGTGTGTGTGTGTGTGTGAGAAAGAGAGTTCTTGTTAAGAAATTTCTGCCATTTAAAAAAACAAAAATTAATTTGCTGACTCAGAAGAAAATATATCTTGATTAACAGATAAGAGCAATTCATTATGTTTAAATGTTATTAGCTGTTTATATTTAAAAGTAAAATAAAATAAAAGAAAGGAGTAAGTACATCATTAAAAATAAATTTTATGGGCCCTGCAAAGCTTCACATCAAATCCGGGGGTATTATATTTTCTTTTTAAATAGCAAGTTCCCGGAGATTTTATTCATTTTTTTTATTTTGTTTATTTCATTAAGTTTTATGAATGTTTTTCTAAGATTATTTATGGGGAACAAACAATTACACAATAAACTGCAAGCGGAATCCATGGGAACTACCCCTTGTAGTAAGGGTGTACTGAATACTTCATTTATCAATACTTTGACGATAGAAAATAAATATCTGTTAATTTGTAAGCTAAGTTAAGTTTGAGGGTACAGGCAGTCTACTGATTATGGTGTTAGTTTCCTAAGATATTAAAGACACTGATATTAGAATCAGTATTTTATTTCTTTAGTATGACCCAATATATTTCTTGTGTACTCCTGAGAACATCTGGCTCTAATTGGCTACCATTCATCATTTTGTGGGAATTACTATCCGCTCCATTAATTTTCTTTTTATAATAACTTTATTAGTAATTATATTTTACACATTTTATTTACATTTTAATGTACTTGTTCATAATAATAATAATAGTAATAGTAATATGGCAGCTATAAATATGTTTAAAAAGTGTGTTTCCATCATAAGCATCTTTGACCGTTAGAGTATCTAATTTATTTTTTTTAATACTTAAATATTTAATTTTATAAAAATGACATTATTTAAATAGATTTTTGTACGATCTTGGTTTAATGTTTCTTAAATTTAAGTGAAATTATGAAGAAGGTTTGTATGTAGTTAATAAGAGAACTTTTAAAATGGAAAATAGAAAATAATTTTACAGAGAAAACTAAGAAAATTTAAGAAATAGACATTTTTTATTGCACTATAAGTAAATTATTGTAATATAAAATGTATTTGATAATTCACAAAATATTCTAGTAACCGTAGATTTAAAAATAAAGAAACCAAATTATGGTATAGTCGTTTGAGGATGAATGTAAAGTTCAGAGAAGAATCAAATTAAAAATCTTTAATAAATTTGTTAACTTTAGAAAATAATGTCTGGCACAATAAATGTAAAATAAAATTTTAGCGTACTTCGAAGTTAATATGCTTTTTCTCATGGCCAATTTTATGAAAATATTTCTCGTTTTATAATCGGACTAAATAGAACCATAAATCGTGTCTGTCGGAATAGAACTGATCTAAAATGCCAAGAGTAAAAAAATTGTAATATTTAGTTTTGATCAAATAAAATTCAACGCAAATTTGTTTATTAATGAAATTTTTTTACGTTGTAAAGATAAACGTGGCAAAAAAAAGTTTTAATGTAAATATTCATTAACAAAAATAGTGAGGAATTGGTTTAGTGTAGGCCGTTCGGACTTTCAAAATCATACTCTATAAAATATTTACGTAAAATTAATATTAAGTGAGGTATTCAAGGATCATAGAAAATAGACTAGCTCCTCTATTTTTAAAATATAGGAAATAAATTATGTATCAAAAGGCTTTTTGTCCATAATGTTTGAACTTAATTAATTTTTAGAGTTTTTTTGCTGAAATCAGGTCAAATTTTTGTTGTTATTCTTGTAATGAATGTTTTTTAAGTTTATATTAAATAAGATATTTAAAAATGTGATTTAAAATGTTGAGCACATTCCCCTCTATTCAGAGTATCCTTCTTTACATATCATTATAGGAGTATATTTAGCGATCCTATATTTTATTATCATTGGCCTGCCTCAATTGTATGATCAAAATAAACCCTGTCCTAATGAAACATGGGAAATCTGCTTGGCTTACACATCCATGAGGATAGCGGACTCTTTGTTTATTTATTTCAAAATTCTTTACTTAAAATATGTACTTATATTTTTACAGCGAAGTAAATAATCATCACAAGCTAAGCTATATAAATGTATATATATATTTCTGATATTATATTACAAAATATTACGATAATCTCAGAAACGGGAATGATAAGATAGAGTTTTGAATATAACCTGGGCAGAAGTTACATAAGACCAGAACCCACAAAGTTATTGAATAATGTAGAAGCTGGACCTCATCCCTTCTTATCTAACATCCACCCTCCACTTATTTCCTCTTCCTCTTCTGGGAATGTTTAATTTTCTGTCGTGAAGAAAAGTTCATGAATTGAGCTAAATCAATCAACAAGTTGTAATAAATATTATTGAGCTGAATTACATTGACATAGACAGTGGGCAAGTCTCATGGTACATGGAGCACACAGAGAATAGTATATTTCTTATAAAATAAATACTAATGACTTAAATGATTGTGAGACGGATTGACAAATGTGTAGAAAAGGTAAAAAATATGGAAAAATAGTAGGACCAGAGTTTTACAAATTTTAAAAATTAAATTAACTTGAATAGGAATGAATCAACTACTATGACAAATTTAGAAAAAAAATATTAAGGATTAAAATGTTTTTATTTTGCTTAAAAATTTTTTGATAACTCACCTATATTTTAATATAACTTAATAATGATATGATTAGTGAAATTGGTCTCACAAAAGATTTCGTTGGCAAAATGTATCTCGGTCAGACCACAGATAGCAATAAACTTATCTTCATCACCTGAGGCATTTAGAAACTATGATTAAATTATTTATGGATTGCGACATAAATCCAGGCTAGGCTAAAGACAGTTTTATATAAAGTACATGTCGGTGTGTGTGTCAAACCTTTATATATACTTCTGTTGGCGAGCGCTTTCGGACATTGTCCATCTTCTCGGCCATACATGTGTTCACTGTCACTGTCTGTATTCAACTCTTCATTGTTCAACTGCATTCAACAGTTGAATACAGACAGTGACAGTGAACACATGTATTTAGCCAAGAAGATGGACAATGTCCGAAAGCGCTCGCCATCAGAAGATGGTTTGCAGAAATCAATGAAGACGGATAATAGAAGGTATGATAGTTAGATACATTCTCCGAGCAGGTGTTACATAAATCCTATTTTTTTCATATATAAATAATAAATAAATTCCATTGTTACCAAGAGTTTCGAAAGAAGTTTGTAGATTATGGCTTATGGTGGGCAAACATTCTTCTTTTTTTTTTGGATTCCACATGTCTGAAATAAGTCTCCCTTTCACTGAGAAAGAGTTGTGAGCATGATTTTCTGGTCCATTAAAACAGTTTCTTTCTCTCTAAAACAATACAATCCAGTTATANCGGTTTTTTTTTCGGAATAATAAATTAATACATAAAATATTATAGAAAAAAAAGAACAACAATAGACAAGAAAAGGTACAAAAAATTCACGCTTTCAACATTATTTTAAATTTTAATGCATAGAAAAAAAGTAAATCTACATACAATAAATGCAAGGGAATAGAATAAATGAATCTTAGTATGATTTAATAAGATTTTTTTTTTATTCTACTATCTTGCATTTATTGTATAAAGTTAATACGGGATTAAATGCCACAACAAATATAATATTTATAAATGTAAATCTATATAATTTGCTTTTACTCCAATAGGTTCGCAAAATAAGTGAACCTCGTTACAATCAACTTAAATTTTTGTTAAGGCAGCGGTTCCTAAAATTTTATTTCTGCCTTGGATGGTATCTCATGTAATTTTTCCACTGCTAGTTATTTCTTCCACACTGTTAATATGTAGGACTTGCATTATCAATAGATAATTAATTATGTGTCTTTCGGTAATTATTTTTTCCCCAATTTGGATTCCTTATATAAAAATTCCGAGAATCATTGAGATTGTTCCGAAACCAATAACGATAGTCTCTTAAATTTATTTAATTTTAATTAATTTTAGTTTTAAATTTTTAGAAACTTACATTCTTTTTGAAAAATATAAATTAAAAAAATTGTGCAATTTTAGCTAAACATTTTACTAACTTCTACTTAAACTGTTAAAATATTGACATAAATTGGTTAATCTATCCTTATTTCCTTTATTTTCGTTATTCACTATAATCAATTGTTGTTAGTACTAAGACGGATCTTTCTGAATAAAGAAAAAATACTTTAGTGCGAGGAAACAGAAAAAAAAAAAATCCGCCAAGGAGGTAAGAAGTACTCCTGTGGGTTGTTAGCGGAGGTTGTGACGTCACAGATCTCCCCACATCCATCATAAGTCCAGCCTCCGTGTCCCTCGAGCTCCTACCCAATCAGGACAACCCTCTATCCGTCATCATTACAGAGCTCTCTCTTCATCTCAAAAATATTAGCCCCATCTTGTTACATTTATCATGAGACTTTTTTTTTTTTCAGCTGTGTCTTCATTATCACTAACATCTTGTTTCTGTTCCCTGAAAATTTGTCTTTGGCTTTCCTTCCTACAGAGTTTTGATGGATTATAAAGGTAATAGATAAGTCAGCGGAGACCATATTTCTAGGACTGCTGTAATTGCCAAAACTTTATGGAGGGAAATATTTTGACATCACATACTTATTAATGCTTAACCTTATGTAACCTAATTAAACCTCCCTTTGAAAATTGATAATATCAGAGTGTATTAAAAATGGATGAGTAGTATTATTTCTTTTCATTAAGTTCATTTTTTATTAAATATTTTGAACACAAGAATATGGCTATGAAAATGTAACAAGAAGAATGTATCAAGATACTTGAAATAAAACTATTACTATTTTTGGTTTTCATTTATTTTATTCAATTGCTTGAAATTTAATTTTAAGGTATTATTTATCGCCAAGCTAATACTTCGAAATCTGCTGTGTTTTTATTTACTCTGAATCAAACGTTACGCCCGCTTAGCCGAGAAAAAAAAATTTTTACTTTCACTTAACACGTCTGGTCATCCCCTACTCCTATTGATATAATTTTGATTTATAATGCATACTGCCTTTTCTTATTTAATTTAAAAGCGACCTGACAAATTTCATTAACTTTTGATTTAGTCAAATAAAAATAGTAGTCTAGGTAATGAGTTTTCCCTCTAAATTGCTCGATTTCGAAGATAACTTTCAGATGTTACTTTTATCAATAAACAAGCTTGTATTGAGTGTCAATACTCTTATTTAAATATTACACCTGCGTCGTGAAAAAAAATTAATCAATTTTTAAAAAACTGTTTTTACTCACGCTTACTATTGGTTAAGTTTTTAGCATAATTATCGTAGCCTTCTATTTAACATTTATTAGTGACACGCTAAATAAAAACTGAAAAACTGGCCAGTAGGGCGTTAATAGAGAAACGCGCGCGCCCACAAACACACACACACACACCATATTGATTTAATCTGCGGCCATCTAAGAAAAAAGCATTCCTGGATTTTTATATACAGAGTGTAGATTCCATCGTACAGATACAACTTTTTTCCACATGACATATTTGATACTCACTAGTAAGCAATATAACTCTCAAAACCAGTAATTTTTGTCTTGTGCTGTCTTAGTGATTAATTCAGTGTCTTTCTTCTTTTGATTTCTACCCATCAGTAATCAAAATAAATTTTAAGTTGTATTAGTCTCTCTAAAATATTAAAATATATTAGATTAATACTTGTAAAACTACAGACTAGTTCAGTGTAAGACTACATAGATGACGGAGAGGATCTCAGGAAAGTACTAAATGAAGGCTACAGGAAGCCACCCTTTTATAAACATCTATTGCTTAGGACGTCTTTACAAATTCAATTTCAGACATATTTTCATGATCCAATAGTCATATCTGACCAATGAGTTGGACGCCCTTAGATTTTACATTAATATCAATTTTACATCTCTTACTCTGATCAGAGTATTAAGAAAGTAACTTCCTCTCTCTAGCAGCCGTAATTTTTTTCTTTTCGGAGGCTGAGAAAGGTTTAATTAAATCTTGGCTTCCCTCATCCTTATAAATCACAGCACATATTATTCACTGTATATATGTATATGTATATATATGGTAGACCGTATTACCAGTTTAAGACTCTAAGCTCTTGGAATAAAATAAATTGCAACCCCTACAAATGGGGTTGGCTTGTGTTGGAGTGGTCCTCTAGGTAGCATAATGCGGATTTATGGGGCGGGAAGACAGGCGACCACTATGACAAAGAGCTACTATCCTTCTCTCGGTCAGTTGATCGTCTCTGGGAACTTTATTTGTATAACTTCTATGCCTTCTTCCAAGATTCCTTCTCTACTTCCATATCCGACGGAATGGCTTTTTCTTCTTAACTCCCTAACATCTTATTTCTTTTTTTTTTTTGTATCACTTTTTTTTGTCTCTGCAATATTATATTTGAAGGAAAAATGGAGCGAGAGATTGAGTGAAGGAAATTTTTATAAAGTTGATGTTTTTAAAAAAGAGGTAGAGGTAAGACCCCGAGCGCTGATCCAAAGAGGTATATATATATACATATATATATTCAGTGAATGAAGTGAAAAGAATTCGAAGAAATGTGAAGAGGATTGAAAATGTGTTGTATAATTTCGCCTTGATGGTTGATGTTTATTTAAAATAAAATTTTATTAAACTTTAAAAAGCATGTAAGTCCAAACTCTTGTTGACTGATTTTTCTTAAAGACCAGTTCAATATTCCTTTTTATATTTACAAGCAGGAAGCCGACATTTAAACTAAAAAAAAGATAACACCCACTTCTATTTGTTCAATTTCGTTGTGAAACTACTATATATATTTATTTTATAAATAAATAAATCTATATCCTGGTTTATTTCTGCAATCTGCACATAACGCTTGCTGAATCAAATGAATTTTGTATTTACGGTTGATTTTTAAGTAGCGCACTAGAATATGTCTGATTTTTGAATTCAATGTCTTTTATTCTACAAAAAAAAAAAAAAATTGCGGAATATCATTAGGGGAACTACTAATTGTGAATTCTAGACTCCTACATTCAACTTTAGAGTTCCAGTAAACCCCCACTCCTGATTATTTAATTTTCTTATTTAAGTCCTAATATATTTCCTCTGTCAATAAATAAATTTGTGTTAAATTTTTACTAATAAGAATTATAATTTGAAAATAAACTTACCACAATTTTCGGTTTCCTCGGATTTTTTTTTTTTTGTTTCAAAAAAACAGCGTTCAGAGTACGGATCTGGTTCGTGATTTCTGCTTCACCGCTATAAGGAAGTCTGATAAGCCTATAATTTCATGAACCGCCATAAATCATTAATTTCGACAAGCGAAATTTGGTAACTTATGCCTTGAAAATGTCGATAGTTTAATTAGGAAACAATAAAATTTGAAATAGAAAGTAACACGTTACTTGGTGGTAGGGGACAATGGCATCTGTCGTTGCAGTATTGAAGAGGCGATGGGCCACTTTTTCTTAAGATGAACAACATAAAGAGTGGGGTTGAAAATGGCGCACAATGAGATAAGGAAGTGCATTTCCGCTACATCTCTTCAGAATTCGCTTAAAGGGTTGATGTTAAAAAAGAAGAAAAAAAAAATGCCATGGAAAATACTCTTTAAGAATATTACTACTGAACTGTTTTCTTACTCTACTTACTGTAAACACTAGGCTTTCATCGAAAAATGTATTTTTTTTTTTTAAATTCAACAGCGATGCCCAGTAATACTAATAAATAAATAAATAGTGAAAAATTAAGTAAAGAATGCACCATCTCCTGTTAACGAGTCTCAGTGTCTTCTTTAATAATCTGGATCGAAGACTCAGAGCTATTAATCATTTAAATATTACATTTAAAAAGGAATGTAAAAAAAAAAATTGTTTCAAAAGAGATAATATAATATAAATATTAATTTAGTTGTAGTTATTATCCCATGTAAATTTTAAACAATTAATGAAAGGGAATAGAATAAAAAAATCTATCTGTCCCAGCCAGGACTCGAACCTGGATCTCCTGCTAGCCGGGCCGGAATGTTTCCATTACACCACAAAGAGTTAGACAATGTCAGCTCCTTCAAGCATAAGACGATGTATTATCTGGATTATTTTACCTGGAGATCCAGGCTCGAGTCCTGGCTGGGACAGATAGTTTTTTTTATCACTTTCTCTCTCATTAATTGTTCAAAATTTACGTGGGATAATAAACCACAACTAAATTAATATTTATAAAGAAAAATTAATGAAGTAAATAACGAGAGTCGACAAATAGCTAGACAATGTCAGCTGCTTCGAGCATAAGAAGATGTTTTCGTCTTTCTCGTGCGTTAAGCTCTCGCTAGTGTGGTGGGAATTTAATAACTTATCTAGCTCGTCCTTGTGGTGTAATGGCTTACACCTGTGTACGTGTGTCATACATCATATAAACGCCGGTTATGCCTCACCGGTTACTTCATTTGTAAAGCTCCTCGGAGCACAACGTCCGCAGACATATTCTTACCATAACCCTACAATAATACCTACGGGTAAAAGGGTCGCTATAGGTGGTGTAACAATTACACTCACACCACCATAGCTCACGGAAAAAAAAAAAAAAAAAAAAAAAAAAATGTAATGGCTTAACACACCGGCCCGGATAGCAGGAGATCTAGGTTCGAGTCCTTGCTGGGACAGTTAGATTTTTTTATTCTGTTCCCTTTCATTAATTGTTTAATATTATATAAAGTTGATGATTTTCACAACAAATGTTTATTTTACTTCACACATGCATTTGTTGTTGGCATATATTTACAGTCTCATTAGTACTTATCATGTTCTTAGTTTGTTTATAAACTATTTAAAACATTGATTTGATAATCTAACATGTGAAAAAGGGTACTTCAATATTTTTTAGTTAGTATCTTAAAGTTTGATACAGTTATTAAACATTTATTAATTAAGTCGTAGGGGGATGTTTTTATATCATGTTATCTATTTGTTTATTCATTTTTAATTAATTGTTTGCAATATCATGGGGTTATGAAGGACTATCTTTCATCGCCATTTCTAACCAAATTTACTTGGAGACTACATCATTTGGTGGGGAAGTTTCGTGAAGTAAACACTGTTTTATTATATTATCTATAATATGGCGGGAAGAATAAACCTCCACAAGGAATAGCCCCGGGAAAGACTCCTTAAATATCTCGGGGAGGCGGTGTACGTCTGAAGCTCATCGTATCTGCCGGGGTGAGAAATTGCTTATCGACTAACAGACCGGGCACAGGCAATCTTGAGCTCTTCAGACTGGACTACTGACCATCTCATTCCATCTCTCTCCTGAAGAGAAGAGTTTGAAAAGCACACAAACACACACACACACAAAAAACATATATTTTAGAAATCGCTACAAATAAGACAAAAGGGAAGAAATGTTTAAATTTCTTACAGTTAATCCAAAAATAATCGTCAAAATAAAAACTGAATTGAAAAATTATGCAGATGAAATTCCACTGCAACTATATCGATGCAATACATAAATCTTCAGACTGAGTAGAAAGATTGTTTTTCTTCCAAGACTTGGTGTTAATAGTAATCCAATGACGGGATCAAAATGTATAGAATCTTCAAGTTTTTTTGCCACAGAGAGTTTGAGGAACAATAATTATTTAATGGTAGTGGTAAATAAAAATTATATAACTCAACGAAGTGAGTAAATTTGATCGTATTTAGATCGTGATAGGATATATTATTATATTACATTAATTGTTATACATACTTTTTTAATTATTATTATCTATATCGTTTCCATGACAACCCACCTTTTAGTCTTCCAAAGTAAAAATCATCGTTACGTCGAAAGTTGAGATACAAATCGAACTAAACTATTTTTAATAGAATGTTTCAAATACTTAGTTCTGAAAAATCTACCGAATTTTGTTTAAATGTTTTAAATATGAGAAGGCTCGCGAAAATTAAGTTATATTCTTTAACATTTTCCATAATATGCGTTTATTCTTAAATACTGAGTGAATGAAATTCTTGAAAATTTAAATTAAACTTTTTATAACGTATTCTATAACAGTGAAGGAAATTATTGGTATTTGGACTCTCAGTTTTAGGTAAAAACATACTTGTGCACCAAATAGTTTTTTACCCAAGCCGACTTTTCGACGCGATTTGAGGTATTCTTCAGGGTTACGTAATAAAAAAGAATACATAAAAAATGTTTAAGATAACTAAAAACCATAGTAAAAAAAAAAAAAAAAAAAAACTTTTTACGCTGGTGTTTTTATACTGAAAGTCCTTAGAGTTTATCATGACCTGTAATAAAGTGTTAAATATTTCCGACAATTTGTGTTTGAGGATCTCTTTTAAAAAAATAGTTTATGTCTGTTTTGTCTTTTACGGTATTTGAGGAATAAATTTAGTCTATGTCAGTGTTAATGGAAAAAATATAGTCAATGCCTATTTTGTCTATGTCGATATTTCTGAAAAAAATATATTCTATGTATGTTTTATCGTTATTCTGGTTTGTTCTACTAGTGTAGTGAATATGCGTAGATAATTTACGCTTTGCAGGGTTGGTTTCAATAGCTAGAAGTGTAAATTTGTCTAAACTATTCAAGTTTTTCTCATTTATAGTGTATAGTGAGACCAGTGTTGTATATATTTAATAATATATAAACTAAACTAATTTTATAGTATTAGTTTTTCTACAATAATTTGCAAAGCCGTTTTGTACGTTTTGTTACACAGACAGCAACATCGGCGAAAACAAAAACTTATTATTATACAAAAATATTTTTATTTTAAACTCATTGACTGAATTCCAACCATTTTTTCCTATATCGTATTTTAAATGTTTTTGATCTTCAACAAAAATACATAAAAATGTATGAATTGGTTAAGAGATACCCCCTTCTACTTCCAGAGTCTATATTATACTTTACAAATTAATTTTTATTGAAACATTTTTGTGTTTGTTTATATTTTAAATGTAAGGTGAAGGGAAGTATTTTTAGAATTTGAACTATTTGTATTCCAGACAACAACAACAATAAATTTCCTGGAGAAAATCATATCTACTACTAAAATACTAGAGGTATTTCCAGTGCGGATTGAGATAATTGAAAGCCTCGGTGGTCAATTTTGTAAGAAGATAAAAATACTGAAGAAGACCATCTAAGTGGGTTTTGTCCGCGACTCTTTCACGAAATCTTGCACAAAGACCTTCCCAGTGAACGCATTAGGGCCCTTCTAAGGACGACATTTTTTTTTTTTTTTTTAATGTGTGTGTGTGTTTGAAACCACTTAGGACCTTGGAAAAAGAAGTATTCTGAGGCATCCAACCGATTCTCATAACATTTGTCAGGGATTTTTTATTTATTAATTTTTGCCTCTCGTTCAACCAATTATAGTCATGGAGAACGGGCTATCTACAGGTAACTTCCCAATTCTAAATACCCATCGTACTATTATCATTACTGTTATCAAAATCCTGGCCAAGTTGGGATTTGAGCCCAAGTGCCAAGATTGAAAAATACAAACGGAACTCTTCGCTAAGCCGGCGCCGCGTAAAAGCTTTTGTTTTTCGATCAAAAATCCCTGATCGGAATTAGAACATTATTATTTACTGTCAAATATTTGTTGAAGTTCGGTCAAGATTTATTTTTAAAAAACGTAATTAAAAATGTTATTTTTATTTATTA
>KZ807603.1:301167-323528 GCA_000696205.2 Oncopeltus fasciatus | reverse complement strand
AATTTAATATATATATATTTATACAGATAATTTTCATTGTACTTAAACCAATATTTAAAATTATAATTTATTTGATTGAAACCTTTATTAATTATTAATTTTCCAATAAATTTTTAACATCCATTGCATTTCAAAAATTTTAACACATGAATATCACAAGAGATATACGTATTAAAATATAATTCTACAGCATTTGTATGTTTAAATTCCTTTTGAGTATTTTTTTTTTTTTTTACATTTACAATTAATTCTGAGTAATAAGATTAGGAAAACCGCACACAGCTCATTATAGGAAGCTAAATGACGAATATCACTCTTTATTCTTATTGTTTTGACAAATATTTAGTAAGAGGCAATTTATTTTCACCTTTTAAATAAATGTTTACAACGAATGGAAGAGAAAAAAAAATGTATTCATATTAATTTTTGTGAACACACACACACACACGCGTGTATGTGTGTGAGAGTGAGAGAGTTATTTTTAAGAGAATTTTTATTAGGCTACGTGTTTGCGTCTAATCGCAAATAAAATAATTTTTGGATAAAAAAGAGTTTAATCCCAAAGTAACGTTACTATTCTATATTTCTCTGATACGTATCAGAGATTAAATTTGGAAAAAATAAAACTTTATTTCTATGAATATTTTGTCAATCATTTAAATACACATACATAAACATACACATCCATATGTACACAAAAAATCATTATACATTGTATTATGTTTGTTTACTTAATGGTTGAAGTATTTAAAATAATTTTTTGCAAATTTTGGTGCTAACTTCTTGTAAGCATTATTACTTCGAACATCCATTAAAACAATTAATTAACATTGCCAGTAATTTTCCTCCCCGAAATTAGAAAAAGGCGTTGAAGTGATTCAATGAATCCCTTCTTAGTCATAAAAATGGATGAGTAAAAATATAATGCGAATAAGCTGTAAATAAATTCCAAAGTAATTTAAGATTTACCTCTTTGAATCAAAATTTTTTCTTTTTCTTTTATTGGGTTCCTAATTGTTTCCTTCTGCATTTAGTTTAAATTTTTATTCAATCTTCATTCTTTTAATAACTACTAATACAAGCAGCGTTATTTATGTAAAATGTTATCCCCTTCCCAAAGAAAATACCACTTTTCTAATTTAAAAAGAAACAACCTCTGCATTTCTGAGCCGTGGGTACATTTTTCAATTTCTATATTTAACATATGTATTTCAAAGAGAAAGTATTTTTATTGTTAACCAGCTACTTAATGTATGTATACGTTTATTTATGAATAATAATGAGCTAAATATGAAAAAGTTTTGAAAATGACTTGAAATTAGAGACAAGTCACATTTTAATAAAGATATAACTTTGTTTTAGATTTTATTAGAGGACTGCTGGTATTTTTTGTAAATATTATTTGCTTATGTTCAAATGGAGAGTTTTTTTTTTTTTTTTTACTGTAGATATTATCATTAGATGGTTTTTTGTTAGGGCTCGGTCAAGGTAGATCCAAAAATACAAATTTTAAAAAATGTGTATTTTTTAAATTATCTGCTAATGTTTGGCCAAAAAAGATGGCCAATCTTCAGGGCTGTGAAATACTATGCCATAATAAAAAGAAAATGATATACATTATTATTACATAGAATTGCCATAAATAAATGTTATGTGATATCAAAAGTATGTAGAATATGTAGAAAATTTAAAATACAAAAAAAATATAATTCACTACACCTAGTATCACCTATCATGAAGGCGAGAGAAGGTCTTCTTGCCAGAGACCCATATTCGTGACTGAGAGGTAGGGCCTGGAACTTGTGAGAGATTTTCATCTCAAAAATCTCTCACAAGTTCCAGGCCCTACCTCTCAGTCACGAATATGGGATCCTGGTGACAAAACGTCCCTTCTCGCCTTCATGATAGGCTGGTGTGGTGAATTATATATTTTTTTTTTTCTACATACTTTAGATATCATATTACATTTAGTTATGACAATTCTATGCAATAATAATGTATGTCATTTAATTTTTTTTTATTATGACATTGTATTTCAACAGCCCTGAAGATGGCTTACAATGTAAGCCGAAATGTTGGCAGATAATTTAAAGTTTTTTGGATCTACCTTAACCGAGCCCCAACAAAATAAACATCTAATAATTACACACACACACACACACACACACACACACACACACACACACACACACACACACACACACATATATATATATATATAGAATAAAACAATTTTATATTTAATTTATTGACTTTTGTTTACAATAGCCAGATGATGGCTTCAAGCCATAATTCATAGCTCACTATTATTTAATTTTACTTTTGAATTATAAATCATCAAAAAATCAATTATTAATAATATTAGTTTGTAATTCTAAGACAAATATTAGCTTTCTTTTGGTTGTAATTTTGAAGGTAATTGCAATAGTAATGATAGTTATACATCATAGTCAATGAAGGTAACTGCATTTCAAATATCTCATTTAATTTACAAAGTGTATGTCTATATAATATGAAAGTAATACTGAGAAAATAAAAATACAATATGAATGAAAGTAGGTAAATTAAAGTAGCTCGCTGTTAGTAAATCAAGAATAATTTTCAAATATCTGACCAATTATAATTAAAAATATTTATTTTTATAAATATTGTATTTTTGTGGTATTTAATCCCACAATAAATGTAGTATTTAATTTTATACAATAAATCCAAGGGAATAGAATTTTTAAAAAACTGTCTCGACTGAGACAGTAAGATTTTTTTCTTCTATCCCTTGCATTTACTGTTTAAAATTAATGTGGGATTAAATACCACAACAATATTTATAAAAAGAAATAAAAGCAAAAAACGAGAGTCCAATAAATAGCTGACAATGTTAGCTCCTTGGAGCATAAGACGATATATTCGTCATTCTCGGGAGTTTAGACTCTCAGTAGAGAGTGGGGAATTTAATGAATTATCTGGCTAGTCTCGGTGGTGTAAATGGTTAGCATGCCAGCCTGGCAAGCAGGATATCCGAGTCCCAGGTAAGACAGTAAGATTTTTTTATTCTATTCCCTTGCATTTATTGTATAAAAATATTATTTTCTACTCAGATTTGTTGGATTTAATAATACTATCAAAAGCATAAGATCTATAATCAGCTTAAATTACAATTAAAACAATTAATCATTAATGAAATTTAAAGAAAAAGTGACTGAATTTGCTGTAGTGAATATGTTAAATTTCACTGGATTATTGCTGTGGGCGATTATTTGTGATGCTAATTCACGTATTGGAAAAGGAGTAAAGATGTAAGGCCATCAAAGAACGTGTGACACAGTAGCTATATATGTATAAAGCTTTGATTTTATTACGCCTATTTAAATGTAGATTGTCCCAAAGGAAATAGCTCAAATATGGCTTTTGTCCAAAGGGCTATAGTAAATATTGCTAATGGATAAATAAGTAAAATATGTTTTTATATTTCCCGACGATAATATGGTTCATGGCTTTCCTGAACAGACTGTTTGCTGACCCAACAGAATATCAAACTACTAATGCCCTTTGATCAATTTTTTTTTTACCGTCTTGACTTTTTACTTTCTCCCCCTCAAGAATCCTTTCGTCCCAGTATCTAATGTCATTCTATCAATAGGCCTAGACAGCTGGCAACTAGAACTAAGGATTTTATGATTTCCTCAAGATTATGTGATCTACAGCATGCCACCCAGCATCATCAAATAATGCACCTTATATTCCTTTCAAAGACCCTCAGCTTATCACTGTCTACAATTCCGTCCATAGCTGACAAAATTTTATTTGATGGACCTAGAAATTAGGTTACTATCAAACAGTTTTATGTTGACACAGAACGTACTGTTTCCAGCCATTTTATTGGAGATAATTTCATTTGTTATCCTTTATCTGACATTTTTCGATGTTCAAGGAATTAAATGCTACCAACCTGCTTAAAATTTTGTGGATTAAAATGAATTTGCCTCATGATATACTAGAGCTTAGTGTCTAGTTAGGCTTCACAAATGGTGTCTTTAGGAGTTTGGACTTATATTTAACTTATTTTGAGGCCAAATTATTTTCTAAGATATTCCAGAAATCAAGTCAACGGCATCTCGCAGACTACATAATCAATGAATCATATGGCCAATGTAACCTTCGTTTGCCATGACCTGTCACTAATTGTCTTCCATAATTCCTTTCTCATCAAAAATGCATCATATAAAGCCACGGATACAGACAGCAAATCAAGCTAATGGACTCCACAATTTATCATAGAAGTTTCTCCAACTATTGCCAATCAGAAATCTTTGAGGTTCTTTTATGATAGCCAAATCAAACAAAGGATCCAGTTTTTCAAATGGTCTATCTCTTCTCAAGGCATTCTCTGTCTAAAATCTTTAAAAGCTATCAAAAACCTTCTTACAGTCAATTAAAAGTTAATAAAGCTCTGTGTCAAGTTTCAAAAACAACTCAGAAGTATGGAAAAAAAAAAAATTGGTCTCTTTTTACTTAATTTTGATGGAAAAGTAATTGATAAAAGTTTCTTCCGCACATTCTTTCATTCCATCAGGAAAATTCAATAAGAGGACTTAATATGCTGCTATTAACATTATGATATCCTGATAAATCTGAAAATCCCTGATTACCTTCTTTCTTATCAGTTGGAATGCTCAGACAATTATTTTTTTATTTTCTTCTTTTGCTCAAATTAGTGAGATAAGTTCATAGATACCCCTTGCCTAATAATATTTTACAAATTCAACCAATATTACGTAATGCCCCGAAGAATTTTTGTTATCCAATTATCATATCTATATATAGTATAATGTATATCTCATATATATTATATCCAATTAATATAGTACTGGCATAGGTTATGAATAGCAGTGTATTTGTCTCTCTGAAGTGCTCAGACAAATATCCCATCTGTCTTCACTTTTCTTTCTTATGAATTATTTTGTCTTGGATCATGTCCTAAGGAAGCAAGACTAGGAGGATCTTAAAGAAGGATTGAAAACTAGAGTGGTGTCATTCTTTGAGATCTTTTCTTAGTTTATTAGCCCTAGCTTCATTGTTCTTTGATAATATTTATTGGTAATTTGTTTAGAACTATTTAACAGCCTTTCCTGTCAAGCTGTTTTTACCAGCCTTGTCACCAAGAAACTTGTGATAACAGCTTTAGAGGAAAGGCAGTTGCCTACATTGGCGTAACTTTACTCCCTTTCCAAGAGCTAAAACTCATCCTCCTGTCTGCATATGTCTACTTCTCACAAATGTTAACTTGTAGGAATTTTTTTTATCATTTATTCTTAATTAGGCTTTATAGATTTCGATAAAAATAATGCTCAAGATGAAGAACTACAATGAAAATAGTGTACTGGCTGAGCTCCTTGCAATGTTATCCAAAATTATGTCAAATGTGCAACAAAGAAAACTATCTTCAAACAAATTGAAATTTATTGAANCTTCAATCACTTCCCAATCCTTCCTCTGACACACCCTAAGCAGTTCAATTAAGTTTTTTTTATTTTTATTTTTTTTTTATACAAATTTAAATTTAATTATTGACAAATCATGAGCTTACTAGAATAGGCATGAGGGCCAACAACATGATAACTATGGGGCTGGCCCTCACTTTTATTTATATTTTCTCATTGTCAATTTGGTCAGTTTTTAACACTAAGCACAATTTCTCACTCGTTATAATAATAATAGTACTAAACCATAATTAATTAGTTTAAATATATATATATGACATATAACTTTAATATACTTCCATAATTCATTGAGTTTTTTTTTTTTAAATTCTACTGGTTTTGAGAAATTTATGATAAAATTTAATTTGAGACAATAATTGATTTTCCATAACTGTAAGTCTCATTGTGAAAGATGTTCCAGAACATTCATGAATGTTCATCTTCTTCTAGAAAGATGTATACATTCATGAAGTTGGTGGTTTCTCCCAAACCAGACTCCCGTCTTCTGAAGATTAAATTTTTAAGTCTATTATAATTTTAGGAATTACAGTAATGTATTTGTTGCTCTAAGGAATGTAGTTGATGAAAAAAAGGTTATTTCCAATTTAGTAAAAGTACAATGTATTGATTGATGTTGGACAATGATTCTGTCCTAACATCTGCTGGTATGTTGTTTAATAAAAGACAATGAAACAATGAGTATTGAAAGTACTCAAGCTTTTTACAATTATTTATTTAAAAAAAATTTTTTTAAACATTCACAACACATTGACTGCTCAGGTAATTGGTTCTAATAATTTAAATTGTTATCTGAATTTTAAATTTATTGGAATTTAATATTAAAATGAAAATAAGTTGAACGGTTAAGTTAAGTATTGACTTTCATGCAAGAATTTAAACATCACTTATATTAATATTACAATTGACTAATATTGGGTGAGTATAAGGGAAATTTTATAGCTTAAATACCTTACATTTTATTTACAATTTACAAATAATAAAGATTTTATCAGGACTCTTGGGAAAGAATGAAGACATCTCAAAATTTATATCACTTAAGATCCATATTAGAAATTTTAATTTATAAACATACTTAAAATTGATTTATGATAAAATAAAACACAAGAGAAAGATGAGTGGTTATTTATCCTGAATTTAAATAAATCCCGTTTTTTGTTTTGTGACTGGGCAATAAGAAAGTCTATAAAACTCTGAACTTAGGTAAAAACTTAAAGAATGATGAGGAATCCAATCTTCTTTTAAACTCAGAGGAATCTTTATAAATTCGCAATAACGCTTCCAATATAGGCACGTGACCTCACATATGGCGACCAGGACAGCATGCCTATGATATTAACATAAGCAACTTTATCTTTGAGAAAGTTAAAAAATTGACACAAAAGTTAGGTGGATCATTGGACTTAAACTAGTACAACCTTTCATCTATAGAAATTTTTTATTTTTTTATTTAATAGCCTCCCAGTCAACCACTTAGGGTACTGGGGAAGGGGCTATCCACAGTTTGCCATCTCATCTAAACATCCATGGCTCAGGTCAAGTTTTTGTCATAAAATATTGCCCTGGGCGGGATTCGAACCCGCAGTGCCATATTGTGAGACCCAAACATATCCCATGAGATACCCTAGATCCCTTTGATAGTTTGATAGATTGTTTAGTCTTCAGAATAGTTTTGATCATGATAATTATACATTCCCCCAATAAATAAGTTGATGAAACATTGAATACATCGAATCTAGGTTATATGTTTTTTAAATAACCCAAAATGGCAGCAGAAACAAAATTACTACAGATGAAAGGTTGCTATGAGATTACATACTTCAGTCCACCTGACTTCAAATCCCATTCATTCGGCAGATTTGTGTCGCCTTTTAGGACTGAAACTTTGTTTTTAAATACTTCTACCGTTTCAAGCAAGCATGATCGATTTCTTATCTGCTTTTAGGATAAGTTAAAATAGAATTTATCAAATGATATTTTCAGTAATAAAGGAATTAAATAGCATTCTTAAAAAAACAGGATTCTACAACCTCCTTGGTTATAATTAATTAAAGAAAAATATATGTTTTGTTAATTTATGACCTGTGTATCATTTATTCAATGTAATTAATTATTTGTAGATATAATTGTTTGAGAAAATAAATTTTCTTGCAGAATAAGACATTTTAATTAAATTTATCTTGTTATTTTTGAACTCAAGAGAAACATATATTTATGATTCTGACTTTGGTGTAGCTTTAATTTTTGGAACAATTTTATCAAACTTTAAGCATAACTCCTGTTGTAAATATTATTCTTTTGCCTTCGGACTAAGCAGGTAATTATTCTTTTAAAATGTGTAAGTAATATTTTTGAAATCATTTAGTAGGTATTTAAACCTAGAATGTAAATTGTAATATTTGTATGTAACTATTTAGCTAGCTTCAAGCTCAACTATAGTTGAAGTGATTGTGTTCTTTATTATGCTTTTATGTGCTCTGTAAAAAATTGTAAATATAAATTTAATGCCTGTATTATAACTGTGTTCAATTTAAGAGGATAAATAAAATGTTTTGTTTAACAATTACTAACTGTGCACTTGGAAATGTATAATAAGCACCTATGATATAAAGAAATTCAATTTTATGCAATGAAAACATGTACTACTGGCTGTTGTATGTAGACATTAATGTAAGTCAGATTAAAATTTCCTTTATAGCTTAGGAATTGAGCCCTCTTAAGCTGTAATGGTTAATTTTAAAATTATATGCACATAAATGTTATATATCTTTTATTTACTCCCTTCTCTTTTAACAACATATAATATATTTGTATGTGTGTTTGTGTGTGTGTGTATATATATATATATATATAACTTTTGGGAAATTCATCTAAAAAACCATTTTCTTCTTTGTTTCAGGAACAGAATGCATAGATATTGGAACATCACTGAGGCCCCCCCCCCTACTGTACAACACAATCTATCGCTTGGCCGATAAATGAGAAGTGCTGATTTTGACAGCTTATGCTACTGTGATCTTCAGATCGCCCCAACAACAATGAAGTTTTTCACTTTTTTAAGTCATGAAAGACATTATGCACATTTTACAAGCTAAGATGCACAAAAAAAATATTAAAAAACACCCCACGTGTTCCATGGAATTTCTAATATTCTATGTATAAATAAAAATAATAAGCACCATGAAAACTGTCTTTTAATCATGATTTATTAGTGACATAGTATGGTTCACTAATTGAAAATGATAGATACAAATATATTTCTATTATTTATCGTACAATTATAAATACATTATACCTTTAGTATATGATATTAGGGATAAAGAGTTGTTCTTTTGTAAACAACATTGTAACATTGTAAACATGTTATACGGGTATATTTATACACGTGCTGAAATATGTATTTATATGAGATAACCTGTGTATAATAGATTTGATAAACATATTGAAATCATTAGATTTTTAGATAATACTAGACTTGCCTTTGTATATACTTTGAATACGACATAAGTAGATTTGTTATTAACAAAATGTTAGAAAATAATTAGAAAAATCAGTAATTAATTATTTTTTCTTTTAAAACAAATTANACTCAATATCTCAGAAGATCAACTGTTGGACAGAAATATATTTAGGAACACAGTGAATAATTTGGAAGGGATTCAAGCCGCACAAAGATCTAAGAAGACCGGAAGAGCCTGGACAGAAGAACAACGGAAGCAGGCCAGCGAACGCATGAAGAAGTATTGGACACAAAGGAAACTCCACACCAAGAAAAAGAAATGAAGTTGTAGCGTGATCCTAAGTGGTCAATTCGCTTGTAAAAAAAAAAAAATTAGATAATATTGTTGTTATTCCTTTATCAAATCCTATGTAGTAATTTCCCCATTTTGTATAAGTCAACTCAAATTACACATCATGGATAACAAGTGTTGTGATAATTATTTTAAAACATTGATATGCCCACCTACACAATCATATATAAATTACATTTTGTATATCTCCTTTTTCCAAAAAAAATAATAAATTACAATGTCAGCCACTTTGTCCCATATTATGAAATAATTCTGCTGATATAGTAATAACTGTTCCAAGAATTTCTAGAATCCCCCATTCCTTCCAGTTCCTAGATCCAATTCTTATGTACTCCCCTCTGTGCACTTCCCCAAAGTAGCCCTTAAAGCACATTTATATAACCTATAATAATAGATTTTAAACAAATTACAATTTTTATTGACGTAAATTTCCCAGGTACATTAAATAAATAACTTTAAAAACTCAAATGAGTTAAGGAGTTATATTTATGACAAAGTGAACAGTACTTTATTCTGCCAACCTTAAGTGTTTTGGAAATTTTGAAGGATCGTTCGAGCATCCATCCCAGCATGAGTCTTTACACCAGTATCAAGCCAGGAAATACTCACCTTCTTGCAAGTCCTTTCATAACTCAGATTGATAAAAGTAATATCAAATTAATTAATTCAATCATAGACAAATATAATTAATGGAAAATTAAAAATAATTATTCAAATGTTTTTGTAGAATATCATTGGGCAAACAAATAATTAAAGTTATTTTATTTATAAATGAAACTGAAAAATAATTATATCTCCTTTATTTATAATATTTAAGTAAGGTATTATTCAACATTACATTTTATGCAAGCTACTTTCCCCAAAAGGTCAAAGGTTTATTATTAAATAAAAACAAATTGGTGAACCAATATAGTTTTATTTTTGCTGATATTTCAGCCTGAATTTCAGGCCTTCTTCAGGGCTGTATTACAAACAAAAAACAACATAAATGAAAAATAATATTGAGTTAAATAAGTATTAGAACAACCTATTCAAATAATAAATATGTATAAATATAAATCATAAATGATTGATATTTGCAAGGGCTATCTCTACAGATCCCAGCTTCCAAAATTTACAGTAGCACAATACAATGACAGTGAGAATTTTATCACAAGAATGACACTCAATCATATGAGGATACACAGCATGATTAAAACAAAAAAAAATTTAATGAATAGGCATTTAAAGTTTAAGGTTAGAAAAACCATTACTTGCAAACAAGAACCTGGTGACTTGGTAAAACTCTCAAATCATTTCAAAGATAGTCATAGACTGATTGCCACTGGAGAAAAATTTCCAGTATGGACATGATCTATTATTTGTTGGTTCATCTCGAGTCATTATCCATGACAGTTTCGAGTGACTTATCTTAAATAGTGTCTAAATAATTTTCTCAGGTTTCAGTACCTCTAATTGAACTTTTCCAACTCATGATATCTCACTTAATGTCTCTTAGTTTATAATTATTAATATAAATCCAATTTTTTGAGCTAATTATTTTCTAAATGAATGTTGGAACTAGGTAATATATCATAGTAAGGTATTTTACTACATTCTATCCCTATGCTGATAGCTTCTTTTCACAGTTTATCAACTAAATAATTTTATTTGTTTCCAATATAAGTAAAAATAATTATAATTCTTTCGCTCTTCAAAAACTGATTATTATAAACAATATCTTGAATCATTTTATTGCAAAAATAAGGTTTTATTTTTAGAAGTTAAGTGCATGGACATGTGAAAAGTATTAAATATCTTTAATGGAGAGTTTTTTAACCATAGATATTATTATTAGTTTTTTTTTGTTGGGGTTTGGTCAAGGTAGATCCAAAAAACACAAATTAAAAAATAAGGGCATTTCTTAAAATTATCTGCCATTTCGGCTTACATTCTAAGCCATCTTTAGGGCTGTTGAAATACAATGTCATAAGAATACAAAAGTATAAATGAAATGAAAATAAAATAAATGATTTACAATATTATAATATAGAATTGCCACAATTAAATGTAATGTAATATCAAAAGTATGAATGTAGTAAACTATGTAGAAGAATTCAGCATGCAGAAAACAATTAACCATACCTTCCTATCATGAAGACGAGAGGGGACGTCTTGTTCCTAGGTTCATATTTTCATGACTGAGTGAAACGGTTTTGAAAATATTTTTGAGAAGGACACCATGGGGGGGTGAAAGGATGAAGTGTAAGAGGAGGTAGGTACAAAGGGAGAGTGGCCTGTTTCAAAAGGGGCAATTAAAGGTCAAAGAAGAAAGGAAGGGTATTATTGCAATAAGTAACTTTTGGAACAAGGAAAAATGTTTGACAGGTTTATTTTGAAGGGGGGCTAATGGTTTTTCAGAATGTTGAAATTTTTTTCTATTTGTAAATTATTGTATTGTAAAATAAATTCGTTCTATGTCAGTTATGTTGTTAACTAAATTGTGTTGTAAGTTAATGTAAACAGTTTAAGATAAAAGGCGTTTGTGTTCATAGAGTTCAGTGAAAAGAATGGTAATGTTCTTGAAGTCAAATGTGTGTTTTTCATATAAAACATGTTTTATGAGGGCAGTTTTTATTAGTTTTTTTTATTTATGTACTCTATCAAATCCTATAATATTAAAATTAGGTTCTTAAATAAGGTGGACTAATTTGAAGGTGGCAATGATTCCTTTCTCCTTAGGTGTTTGAGTATATATTTATTAGTTTTTTTTATTTTTCTACTCTATCAAATCCTATAATATTAAAATTAGGTTCTTAAATAAGGTGGACTAATTTGAAGGTGGCAATGATTCCTTGTAGTGTTCTCAGAAATATATGTTATGTATTGAACAAGTGATTTGACTTATCTAGGACATATTCCTTAGATCTCTACCATCATAATCAAAATTCATAAAATTACCTTTCAATAACTTATTGTTATTTACCCTCTATAACTCATAATAATCTTAGATTTTTTAGTTAATCCTCTCTGTTCATTCTCTATTCTTAGGAATTATCAATGTAACTGTGTTACCAAAACTAAATTAGTGTTTTTGTTTTTTTTTTAAATAATATTAACATATTTAAAATAACAATTTGTTCAACCATGTTTCCAATATGAATAATATAAATATTTGTAAGTGATCCTTTAATTTTGTCCAGCAGTGTAGTTTAATTTATTCCAAGAACCTCCCACTTCTAGTTGGCTATGATAGGTTTCTCACCCTGCTCTTCACTGAGGTTGCCAGCTTAGTACATGTGTACAACTTGTATTATTGGCTAACTAAAAAAGTTCAAATTTTATCAGTGTAAATTTCTGGATGCATTTTTAATATATACTTTTTTTTTTTTGTAACTCAAATGAGTCAAAATTTTATATTTCTGTGATATTTAATGATTTAATTCTCTACTAGCCTTATGACCTGCTTAAATGAATAAGATTTGGAAGTGTCCATGCCATCAAGAAATTTTTTAGTATCTCTAACATCAAGCCTGGAAGTCTCACTCTCTTGTAAGTTTATTTTTAACTTAAAATTGGGAAATTTAAATAAAGTAAAGTTGATTGATACAAAAAAATTTAATAGTAAAATTGATTAACTACTAAAAAAATTATTCAATCAATTTTTTTTACTGAATATTATTGAGCATTAAAAGATTGGAACTTAAAACCGGTTTAATTTCAAAATTGTTACATTTCATTCATTTTTATTACTTATTGTATTTGTTTTAGACTATTAACATGGCCAACCCATAAATCAGATGCTCATATTTAAATTTTTCAATAATCACTTTGGCAAGAACTAATACTAAATAATAAATAGTTCTAAGAAGGAATAATTCTGAATAAGTGAAAGGAAATAATATAAAAAAATATTAAACAATTAATGAGAGGGAACAGAATAAAAAAATCGATCTGTCCTCGCCAGGAATTCTGTTCCCTCTCTGAGGAGAATTCTCATTTTACTCTTTTTCAATAATATGATTTATATTATGTATGGATGTATTCCCAATATGTTACTCTTAAAATATATTTTGGGCCTTAATATAAATGGATAAAACTTATATTAATATATTATCAAAATTACCANGTATGGCGGAGAGTATCCTTGAGGTATTTCTTCTTGGCTCTAAGAAAGTCTTCAGCAAGGTCCTTTCTGATCGCAATGAGGCCTGTGTCTGGTTTCTCTAGAAGTTCCATCATTGACTGGAGGATTTGCAAGGGACTGGTTCTAGGCTTCCAGTTTTCAGTAGAAAAAAAACCCTTTTTAATTACTGGGTATTAATTTTATCTAAGACACTGAATCAATTCAAAAAGACCTATTATTCCTATAAAAAACTAAATCATGGGTGAATAATAAGTATTTTATAAGAAAAGGAATTGTTGAAATAACTCCTGAATTGGCAGTAAAAATAAATTGTCACTATGGCAATCCCCTTCATAAACACCATTTTCAATAATTATCTTCAGATATCGAACTTTAGATTTTCTGTTGTTCAAAGATTTTGTATGAATAAAATAATATTTTCTTCAGTCAATTTGATATATGTCTCCTTCAAGTGAATTCAAATGTACTTTTTATGTAAATAAAACTGAAAGAACTTATTTCTTTTTTTTTTTTATATAAAAGAAGTGAATGATATGTGAAATCACCCAAGTATTAATTTTATCTAAGGCACTGAATCTTTTCAAAAAATACTTTATTAGTTTATTATAGTCATTATTATTGGGCAGTAACTTATAACATCATGTGTAGGTTAGTTCTTTATAGAAATAGGAACCAGGAACTGTAGGACTGTAGCTTTGTTCCAAATAGTAGAAAAGCAATAAGCCTTAAAATTTTGTTGATATTTAGAAATATTTATTGATTTTCTTTATTAACTTTTTTATAGGTTATTGGAATTTATTTTATTCAGCTGTTGAATCTTTTTGTGATTTAATCACAAGAAAAACGGTTTGTTTTTTTTTTCTAAAAGAAGATTAAGGGGTCCAGAGGATTATGAAACATTTGTTGGAGGCTAATTCTCTTTTATGTTTGATATGTTACAATATTAAGTACATTATTACACATTGAATATATATATTTTATAATAACATTGAGTTAACTGCTGGTAACTTGTTCTAATGAAGACACAAGAGATTAACTTATTTTTCGTGATATATAGATTTTAAGGTACTATGTGGGTCATAAATTGTAGACAGTAAAATCCCAAAATATATGAGGATCTCCACAAGTAAGGGGTTATCTAAATAAGCAATCCTGTGAAGTGACATCACCTGAGGACATAAAACCATGCATGCCTGATGATGTGATATGGTGAGCCAGGGCCACTATAATATGTTTAATTAGGATAAGGTGGAGGTTCCCCAAAGGTTCTTTAACTTTGAAATTAAGCAAGAAATCTTTAACTGTAGGAAGAGCAAATTATCTAAAAAATGGAGAACATAAGTATGATAAAACTTATTCCTCTTAGTTACTAGCTATAGCATTTCATTTTTTAAATTTATTTATTATATTATGTAAATAAAATTACATATTGCAAATTTTCACAATATTGTCAATAGTAGCACAATACAATGACAGTGAGAATTTTATCACAAGAATGACACTCAATCATATGAGGATACACAGCATGATTAAAACAAAAAAAAATTTAATGAATAGGCATTTAAAGTTTAAGGTTAGAAAAACCATTACTTGCAAACAAGAACCTGGTGACTTGGTAAAACTCTCAAATCATTTCAAAGATAGTCATAGACTGATTGCCACTGGAGAAAAATTNTTAGTTACCACTTCAGTTGTTAATTTATACCAAATAATAATGCACTATTTGTATACATTTTAATAAATAGATTTATACACGTATTATAATTAGTTTATAAAATATGAATATATCTGTATTTGTTAGTTTAGCTCTAACTAATTTATTTGTCTTGTGAAGGTAAATAAAATAATAACAATAAAAATGTTTAATTAGTTTAATCTGAAAAATAGTAAGTGTTATATAACAGTTTTATTGATTTTATAAATAGAAATCATATCAAAATTATAAAAATTGTGTGTATTTTTGACCCTGATAAAGAAAAAATATATTCTCAAAATATTGGCCTAGACTATATTATTGTACGAAATTACTTCGACTAAAATCATTATATATATATAGAGAGAGAGAGAGAGAGAGAGAGAGAGAGAGAGACACACACAATAATTAAGTTAGTTCACTTGTAGAAGATCATGGGGTCACATCCGTTTGAGTTGCCATAAAGAATTATCTGGAGGGATTTGGGAAGATATTTCATATTTTATGGGATGAGGATTTTGCATGAAGCAGGAATGGAGTTTGGAGAAACGAGAGGGAATTATGTCTATGTCAAGATCGATTTGGAGGACATTGTGAAGGGTGCAGTTGGATACATGGAAGGGAGTATTTTGAGAGAAGGTGTTGCAGTGCTACAGAGAAAGTTGTAACATTAATACTGTAATACTGTGTTCAGACAGAATGAATGAAATTGTGGATCATGTATTATAATTTATTATTATCATTGCAGCACTACAGGAAACTTGATGGCATGCTGTGGTAGGATACATATAAAGAAAAATCACTATATTGTGTTTTCTGAAGAAAGAACTAGGCAAGGGCCTCTGGCTTTCTTGCGCAGAGCAGTAGAAAGTATACTTAACTTTGAATTGATATGCTTAACTTTAATAGAATCTGAAAGCTGAGGGTTAAAAGTAATTAAAGGAACATGTCTGTCTCTCTTCATACGTTCCTACTTTGTTCCTACCACTAGATGCAGGCAGTAGTAGTATACAAGTAAGAAAAATTCTATGAGAGTTTAGGAATTAGTTATGGAATGGTCCTTACTTATAATACTGTCATACTATTAGGTGAATTTAATATAATAATTGGAAACGAGGAGGCAATAAGCAAGGTAGAAAACAAAACTCACTCACAAGAGTAGAAGTTACAACAGTATACAATTGGCACAATAAGCAGAGATATGCAGACTATGGATTAAAAGAACTGTTTCCTATAAGAACAAGTATAAATGAACTTGGAAAGTCCAGAGAGATATTGTTAATCAGATCAATCAGGTCTTTTTCTAACATTATTGGTATAAAAAGTATAAGAGGACCCAACCGCAAATCGGACCATTTTCTTGTCACATCTAAGTTAAGACAAAGATTAGCTAAAATTAGCTTGGTTAATCATAAAAAGTTCAAAGAAGATTTTGAAAGACAATATTTTTAGTTTCTCCTAGACAGATCACAGATTATTCATGAGTCGTTTCATGATGTGAATGGTTGTGTTCCACTCTTCCTCCTAATTCTTAATATGTTTCACTGTCAAATTAAGAAATATTTATTCAAATTTTCTTTAACCTGATAGTTGATCAGTTACTTACAAATTGATAACAGGTTAGCTGTTTATTATGGGTAACAACATTGTTTAAGTTATGACAATGCTATTTACGGTTTAAAACATGTTATAAAAATTATAAAATTCCTCCTAGTCATTTGTCTTTTGAAGTATTATAAAATTACTTCATTTAGTAATTGACTAACAATCAATCATTCGCTTTTTTTTGTACTAAAATTATTTTGTTTAAAAAGTGCCATAAGTTTAGTAATTTAGAAGTTTTTTTAGAATACCGTCATGGGGTAGGCATTTTATAATGCATGTCTTTTTATAAATTTGTTAAAGTAATACCTAAGTCCTTCCAAAAATCTATGAAATTGTTCAAATAAAAAAAAAAAACTAATAAATTTTAAACATGTCTTTTAGGTATTTTAAAAATTTATTCATACTGAATTAAGCAAAGGAATGTAAAATTCAGAAATAAAATTTATAATTTAATTTAGGTTAATTAATAGTTATTCAAAAAAATTTAGTTCTGACAGTTGGTCTAAATGGTCCTTCTACCATCAAGTAACGAGGCCAATTACTATAGATTTATTACTTCATCATGAAGCATTTTGCCCATTTGAACCTTCTTCAGCCATAAAATATTAAATTTATGAAGCATTTTAGCAATAAATAACAAATATTTCAAAAATAATTTTTAATTAAAACAATAATTTGTACATGNGTGACATAATCTAAAGAATCATGGCTATCTAATTCGTCAGTTTCCTTTGCCATGATAATCTTTTCTTTCGACATTGATAAGCCAACCCTATGAATCCTAGCAAAATGCTCTTTACATGTGTAACAGACAGCCCACTGCCTCGGTTTCCTAGACAACTGGCCTACCATATTATTTGGGTCGTCTCTCAGTCCTCCTGACCTCCTCCTCAACTCAACCTATAGTCAGGTCGCTTTTAAGTTGCAGCTTCTCTGACAGTTATAGGTAGCTGACAGGGCGTCATGACCTTGTGCATTATTAGATCATACCTAAGGTGGTTAAAATTAGATTGAAAATCGTTCAAGAATTTCTCGATTACTCCCTACCTTCTTGGCATTGCTTGCAAAATCTATTTCTTTAATAACTTCATATAAAAAATTCGTCTGGCCCAAGAACATAGGTTTCAAACTTGCCTACAACTATATCATATGATGATTTCTTGTATTCTGCCAAGTCGAACTGATCAAGAAGTTCCTCTGCTTCTGGCCCCAAATGGTGTTTAAGCTGATACTCCTGGGGAAGGTTGTCGAGGAGGAATCCATCTCCGCAGTCAAGTTTAACAGTCCTGTCTAATGAAGTTCAATTCCTCATGTGGCTTCATGTGTTTTGATCCAGCTGCGAGTTCTGCTGTATCTGACATCTTGTTAGTAGTTACATAGGCCTTCTTCTTAGATGACATTAGTGATTAAACACTATGAATAAACAACAACTAGATGCTTAGAAAGAAACCCAAAGACATATTTTAACCAACATGTGTTCAATGACATTACAAATTGTCTTAATCTTAACCCACTATATTGTCATAATATATATATTATTGTGATTTAAATAGGCATTGTGATTTAAAATTATTATTTGAAAAAAATGGTAAATATCTTATTTCATTTATTATTATGCTAAATATATGAATTTGATGTAAGTGATGTACTCTAACATTATTATAGAGCATGTTCTGATAAATTAATTTTTTATTAAAATGCAAGTGTTGATGGGGAAAGAACATTCTGTATTGAAGCCAAAAGTTTACTCTACGGGAGAAATCATTGTGTAATTTAATATTTAGGCCTTTGTAATCTTATGCATATTTAGATACTTATGGGGCTATGACTTTTCTAAAAGTTGACAATATTTTTGAGGGGAACTCAAAATTACTAAGCTGTTCTGTTTTTTAAGTGACAGTGCCATATTAAAATTAATTATTAATATTATCAACTTTATTTCTTTATAGATTAACACTGTTCTTGATTGTATTACTTTTATGACTGAGGACAATACATAATAACATTATATAAAGCAAAATTGTCTTCAATCAAAAATGAAACTGACAAATATTTGCAGCATTGTATTTGTTCAGCATTATGTTAATATTTTAACCCATAACCATAATGAAGTATAATTTATATGTAAACTATTTATGTAATTAATAAGACATAAAGATGGTATTTCATCTTTTTTTTATTAATTGCATTAGAGAATAGATTCTTCGTCCTCGCTTGAGTCTCAGTGTTCGTACAATGAAGACCTCATCAAATTTTTTAAAATGTATAAGTATATTTTCAGCTTATAAAGTATGAGTCCTTTTAAAAGAACTTGTATTTAAAAGTGATATTATAAAGTTTACAGTTAATTTTGATTATTAACATTATACAAGAAGATGGTTTCAACAATTTGGTGAGAACTTCCTGAGTAATTTTCAAACAACAGATAATATGAGGAATTCATTCATTTATATTTAATAATATCCATTTATTATTAGTTAGTTATCAAAAAATTTTTCTTTGTAATATAAATTTTACTTAATTTAAAAATTCTATTTCTTCATTATAAAGTTTTCCACAGTCATATGCTGACAAACCCTGTATAATATATCTAAATATTATTTATATAATACATCTTTTGTAAAATAATAAAATTAATGAGGTTTAATTTTTTTGTTATTTCAAGTAAATTAAAAAATTTTTTTTTTACTACATATACAGAAAATTAAACATTTTCAGCTGTTTATTTCAGCTTTTAGATCTTAGTAGTTTATGATAACTTATAATTTTGTAATTAGCCCAAGTAAATAAACTAATTAATAATTAAAATATGACTTTCTGTTTTTACTTTTTTATGAAAGATAAAAGGTCAAAAATAAATAATAATAATTATAATCAACTGAAATATGGTTAAAAATTATTAGCCATGCCAAAGGAGTGCCTATTTATTGTATTTCAAAATTTATTCAAAAGAAATAATACCAGCAGTAGTCTTAGTCAAGCTGAAGCAGGGATCCATACATTAATGTAAAGAAATGTTTTGTTTAGGTTGATATTATAGTTAGTGGTCAAGAGACTAAAACTCAAGCAGAATTTTCAGGGATTTGGCTGGTTATTTATTTATACCCATTTTCAGCTTACAATATAAAGAACATCAAGCCTTATGATGGAACAGAGGGATCTCTGTGTGGGATACATCATTTATCACAAGTATGCCATCAGGAAATATTGTTTATCCTAATGGCTTACTAGGGGCGACATATCTCAGACATTGTTCCACTATTGGCCCTAATCGTGGCTCATTATGTTAGCCAATATGTTGTCATAAATAAATCAAATAATATTCAATTGTTTTGGTGTGTTCCTTATATATGCTGGGTAAAACCTTGACCAATTTGGCAAGGAAATGTTTTGTGATAACATTTATACCACTTGTGAAAAATCAGAAAATTTATCTAAAATCACACCAAAAATACAGCAGTGAAGGCAGGATAGGGGGTGTTCTTTAAAGTGCTGTAAGGAAGGACAAATTTAGGGTTTTCGGAAAAGAAAACTAAGTAGGAAACAAAATTTTTTTTGCTTGCCTTATTTTTTATTTATAATTAATCTGATAACTCCATTAGTAAAAATTATTTTTCCCACCAAAATTTACTATTAATTAAAGGAAGAATTTTTTTATTACTTAGTCCAGGACTTATACACACATATAGGTTATTAGGATTTTGTATTCTTAGTAGTACTTAGGTTATTGGAATAACAAGAAAATTCCCATGTTTTTAGCATACAGAAGCCATGAGTAAAGTCCTTCAAATGTAGATAATAGCAACCATATTGTGTTAGGAGTTCATGAACTTGAATATTTTAGGGCTTTATTAGGATAGTATGCCACAAATTGTAATAATAAACAACACTAATAAAGTGAAAGATGGTCAAATATTTATACTGAAAAACCTACTAAACCCATTGTGATAGTAAGATAAAATTTAATATAGTTCAATATCTTCACATAGATTTCTATTTAAACAAAACCAGCAAAGTTTCACAGAAACTTCAGACAGTGAGAGACAAGGCTTATGTTAGAGCCTTTTTTTTTTTTTCTTTTTTATGTGAAACATAGCTTAATTACAAAGAGTACAAATTCTACTGTCTTGTAATCTTTATTACTTCAGGAATTTTACAATAGCAATAATAAAGCCCGGTTACTCTGGGCACATCTCCCCGTGCCTCTGGGTATGGCGGAGAGTATCCTTGAGGTATTTCTTCTTGGCTCTAAGAAAGTCTTCAGCAAGGTCCTTTCTGATCGCAATGAGGCCTGTGTCTGGTTTCTCTAGAAGTTCCATCATTGACTGGAGGATTTGCAAGGGACTGGTTCTAGGCTTCCAGTTTTCAGGAGCTAAAACTGGTAGCCTTGTCACACCCTCCTCATCCATGTTTGGGTGGTAGATGTGAGTGTCAAAGAAAATCTGGGGTAAACAGAAATATGGACGCTTTGGAGAATAACAACATAAAAACTTTTAAATCTTTCACATACATAAAAAGACTATCATAACACATAATTAAAATCTTAAAACAAAACAATATAGCCATAAGTTACAAGAACAATAAAACTATTTTATAAAAAACTTCACAGAAGACTGGAAAGCTAAATTCCTCCTGAGAGACTAAGCTATGTCATTTATAATATACATGCTAGGACTGTGATGCAGAATATATAGGTGAGACCAGCCAATATATCGGTAATAGAATAAATGGCCACAAGTCTGGTATTAATATAAATAAAGGGTGTTCCAAAATTAATGCAAGATTTGAATTAAAAAGAAAACACAGTTTTCAGTCTTTTTGTTGTTATTTTTTTATTGAATCATAAAGTACATAGAATATGGTTCTTTATGGAAGAACACACCGGGCAAATGGCCTCCACAGCTTTGCATGAACATGCGTATTCGTTTGTCAAAATTTTCCATAACCATTGCGTGTAAATGTGGCTGAATTTCGTTGAATCTCCTCCTTTAATGCACGGGTGGTTTTTGGCTTGTTGTCATAGACCTATGATTTCAAATAACCCAATAAAAAGAAATCAAATTGACACAATCCAGGAGAATAATAATGATCACCAAAACTAGGGAGTACACGACCTGGAAATGTCTCATGCAGTAATTGAATTATTTCACGGACTGTGTGGCAAACTCATTTGCCCGATGAATTATTCCATAAATAATTCTATCTTATGTACTTTATTATTCTATAAAAAAATAACAATAATGATAAACAGTGTTTTCTATTAAATTCAAATATTCGATTAGTTTTGGGACACCCTATAGAAATAGCAGAGAATTAATCCAACAGAATTTAGAGAATGATAAATGATAGATTCAACTATAAAAATATTAAGATTTTACAAATAGAATCCAATAACAGACTATTTAATGAGATGGTTCACATAGTAAAAACAAAAATAGATGCAATAAACTAACTGATATTGATAAACTAAGCATAGAATAGTTCATCTTAGTTTTAATATATTAATTTATTTAAACAATTATATTTGTATTTTCATATTATGTTCTTTAACATAAATTTAGTTTACACTTCTATTGTTAATTTATACCATTAAGTATTTTGATATTGGCTTACATTTTAATAAATAGATA
>KZ807603.1:278426-300913 GCA_000696205.2 Oncopeltus fasciatus | reverse complement strand
AAAAAAAAAAAAAAAAAAAAAAAAAAAAAAAAAAAAAAAAAAAAAAAAAAAAAAAAAAAAAAAAATATATATATATATATATATATATATATATATATATATATATATATATATATATACTTACATACATAATACAGCTTATTGGTTGTCCAAAGTTATGGACCCCACTGGGTTACATGTAGCATTATAATAATACATGCAATCATACCTTTTACTATTCTATAATTTTTTTATATTTGAACTGTCATTGAACTAAAATATTTAAATAAGTGGATTTTAGGAGTTAAGATACTTTCAATATGAACTTATAGATATTTTAAAACTCCAAATAGCCCCATTTCAATGCAATTATACAAAATTGAAAATAAATAAGCAAAATTAGTAAAACGGATTTATAACCCCTTTTACTTACTTATTAATGTTGTTCAAACAACCCTCAATTATTTACAATTTACAGCTCCAAGCACTGTTTAACTGAAAGAGAGCCTTCTGATTAGTTTTAGAATGATCCTTAGGCAGAGCAAAACGGGGACATCTCTGAGTTGGCTCAAATAGTCAAAATGTATCATGATGAAGAGATAAATTTATATCTTTAGCGATTGGCCTCATTACATACTTGAAGACGGCAGACTCATTTAAGCTTATTTAATCACAACAGACAAAATTTAACTATTGCCTCTTGATTTCTGACCAATAGGGCTTGGAAGAGAGAATATGAAATGGAGGATATACTGATAATTTTTAAATTCTTTGGATGATACTTTTTAAAATTCCCAATTGCTTTTAAAGCTGCCTTAGGCTTATATGGGGGTTTTCCTGGAGATAATGGAGAAGAGCTCTGTTTTCCAGATTATTGATGGCTTATCTCTTTTATAAGAAAATCTTCCACTTCTTGAATTAGTAGTTATTCTTTTTAATATCTTATAACTGAAGTCTTGTTTGGAAAATGTTTTGGCATAACAAATTGCAACCTGCCTATATTTTCCCTTTACATCCTAAAACAAGCACCATGTCCACTTTTACAGAGTGCTAATATTTTATCAATTCTATTACCTCTGACTGAATGCTGAATCCTAATATTTCGGTTAAGAGTGGATAGTTAAGAAATCCTATAAAAATCTATTTTTGAAATAAGACATGGAGGTTAAGTAGCCTCCTTTTTATTAATTATTAATAAAAAGGATATAATTATTATAAATAAAGATAGCAAATAATATGATCCAAATTGCCAAAAGGTACTAAAACTTCTTTGTGGAGTTTTAATAAGCATTGACACTACTATTCTATAATAGTTCATGAGGTTAGTTGTCTTCTCTTAAATTTTTTTTTACAATAGAATGAAAAATTTTAAATATAATTTGCATTGGGCTTTAAATATGATCCTGGGATACACAATGAAACTATCTTAACTTACTATACACAATCTAAAAATAAGACAAATTGTTACAGTATTAGCCAGAGAACTAAGCAAGGTAACAAAAACTGACATTAAAACTTTTTCAAATTTTTTAAGACTTATCAAAAAATTAAACTATGAAAAATCCAATACATTAAAAAAAAATAAAATAAAAATAAATAAATCACAATTATTCTGGTCTTTCAAATAGAAAACTCGATTCCATTCTATTTCAGCAGAAAATAAGTTTTTTTTTTTTTTCCAATAATTTATAAATAGAAGTAAAAATAATAACCAAATTTCAAATTTGTTTATTATATTTTAAATGTCAGGTTCTGCCTATCATTCAAAGTTACATTCATAAGAAATCATGAGCTTAATTAGTTGTGTACCTATTAAAAACTTTTTTTTTCAGCATAATACCATTTGCCCATTTGAGCCTTCTTCAGTCATAAAATTTAAATTTAGTAAGCCTTTTAAAAACAAATAACAAATCTTTCAAAAAATGATATTTAATTAAAACAATAATTTATTACATGATTACAATATATCAATTTATATTTCAAAATTTACCAGAACATGAGTACCCGTGTGTACCCTCTCTTTAAATATATAATAATTTTAAAAGTCCATTTTATTTACAATATAACATTGGTGAGCAACAATGAACATCTATGAATCCTTCCAATAACTTTTTTCAGTTTTACAAATTTTTCCAATACTTTTTTCGTTATACCTAAAATTGATATATTTCAATATTTTTTAGAGCTATGTATTTTCAATTTTTTGCTTACTGTATTAATATATATTTCATTTTTTGACAAAGAATGAAGTTCGCATATGCCTGCCCTCATGACAGACTATCCCACACTCATTTGATTAACAAGATTTGAACATGTACAAGCAATCTTGATTCTTTACCCAATGACAAATATATAAATTAAACTTACTAAAGGCATTGCAGCATTACATGTGTCATAACCCCCTCCTCCCCAAAAGAAAAGTTATTTAAATAAAAATTGAGAAGCAATAAAAGTAATAAATACATTAATTAACATGAACAATAAAAAATAAAAATTAAGACAGTAGTAAATTTTTATGGTAAATTTCTGAATTCACTCTTATTTAGGTACATCTTTAATGAAAATTGAAACTGTTTAGATTACACAGCTCCTGCAAGAAGTAATTTTTTTTTTCATGAGTTTAACTATAGAAAAGTTAATAATGGTAACAATAGTGAATTTATTATTGATTAGACATAATACAACTGCATGATCTATCTGACTGTATAACCGATTTTGACTTAAATACTAATACTAATAGTAATAAAAATTATAAGTATAAATTTTTNTTTCCTATATTTTTATAAAAATACAAATATAAATAAATATATAAATTGTTGTAGGGAGAATCTCACACTTGAAGACAATGTATGCAAGCTTTCAACCAACCAATTGATTTGTGTTTGTTGGTGTAGTTCAGACGTGTGCTACATATTTGGCAGTATCTCCCTTTTAGTATGGTGTCATATTTCTTTTTCCACTCTTGAAAAGTGTCTCTCTGTTGGATATATCTTACAAACTTTGGGATATCGTATTACTTTACTATGTTAGTAACTCATCCTTAGATTTAACCACTTTGACAGTTGTTTCATTCTTTTGAAGTCCTCAGTGGTTTCTTAATAAACTAAAATATATTCCATTATTGTAATTTTTAAATTGATTTATGTTAATAGATTAATCATATGGTTTTCTTGAAGTATAAGGAACAAAAATTAATGGCAAAAAATTTATATCAAATCTACTGTTTTTTTTTGTTGTAAATACTTAGTTTAACATCATAAATAATACTGATAATATTTTCGTCTATTATATCTTGCTCTCTAGTTTTTGATTTCAGTAATAAATGAGTTTACAGGTAAAATATCAAATTATAGCTTTGTTTAGTTAAATTTATAATTTTTGCATAATTTAATTTTAGGTTATAGGTTTAACTCCTAAATCTTTTATCTCATTCTTGGAGCTTTTAAATCTCTCATATGTGTAAAAGAGTGTTAAAATTCACTAAATACTGAAAAATCCAAATATAAAAATTTTCTAAAATAAATAAAAAATTTTAATATTACTTACAGCAATTTTATAGATGAATAAATAATATGAAACAATATGGAACTGAGTAGAACTTTTTTTTTTTTTCTGTTTGCCACCATAAAAACATTAGTGTTTTACATGGATTTAACATGATACGTCTTGAAACGGGTAGTATAGGCCTGATACTCTTAATATTTACTAGGTACCGAAAAGTTTAATTTAAAAACTATAATCTGTTTTTTTTCTCTTTATAACAAGGAGTATATTGCTTTGAAATGTAAAAAGAAAGGGTTGGTTTGTTATAGAGAGAACTCAGAGGAATAGTAGTGGGGATTATCTCAAATTTCAATTGGAGTAAAAATGTTTGTTTCGCTGTGCCAGTAGTAATATTTAATTCGAAGCAATGGAACTGAACCTAGATTTGTGACATTAATATATACAATAAATGTGGAGGAGAACATGGATTGGAAAGTTCAATTACAAATAAATTAAGATACTGAGGAATTAACTTAGTTTGTGTATTTCAAGCGGGAGGTAGTTATATCCATTTCTCATCCTAAATAGAGCAACTGTTATTCCTCTAGACATGTCCGGCAGGAATTATAAATCTGAATTGTAACATAAATATAACCTGAACATAAAAAAGCAATGTTTTTCATTGTTTGCCATCTGTCATCTTTCTCTACTCCTGTTTAAATGCCTTAATAATTAAAGCTTTTATAACCTTTTAAATCCTTTCTTCGTCGGTCATTCTACATGCTCATTCCCCATAAGACTACTATGAGATGGAACCCATTGTTGTAAAATGCTAGAGCCTCGTAATCTAAGATTTTTGGCACAGTGAGATAGTTCTCATATTGTAGTTATGCCTGAGAATCTCTCAGCAGGGCAGTGTTGAGTGGATTTGCGCAGGCCAATTCCACCATAACTAGCTCAACTGTATTATTATTATCAGCTGTATTTGTGTAGTGCACGATGGAACGCAAGTTAAATTTTTTAAAGTTATTTCGTGATTGTTTGTTCCCTAATCGCGTTGAATAGTCTTCCTTTTAGACTGACCTGTTTAGTTTGTTGGAAAATACTTCAGCTATTCTCTGAAGATAGACATTTTTAGATTTCCTGGGCATTCAAAGGTAATTTTTACAAAAGGTCATATTCTTATTCTGTGATGAAAAAACGAATTAGAAGAAACAAAATATATATGACACAGAATAATTAATGGTGACTTCAGGCCGTGGTTTTAAATTAAGAAAATGCCAGATATTATTGAAAGTACCTTTGGAAGTTGCTGAAACATTTTAAGGAGTTCATCAACTGATACAATAACATATGGACAACAATAAAAGTAATAAATCTTAATATTCAACTCTCGAAGGACATCATTTTGAAATAGAAGACATTTTGGTACTTACTTTTGGTGGCTTGAAAGGATATTCTTTTGGAAAGTTAAGCTGAAGCCTGAAGCAACCCAGGTTGTAGGGGAAAACCTGCGGCTTTACGGTGAGTGACCAGTGTAAGAAATCGTCCTTCGGAACCTTCACCTCTACAAGCCATGGTGGATTGGCTTCCTTCAGTTCCGCAAGCTCCTTCAGCAGGCGTCTGTGTAAATACAACTCTCGAAAGATCAGGAAGGCGTTGGCATAGTTACGAACTTTCCTTTTCTATTAATAAAGTGTCCTATAATAGACTGAATCTGATAATTCCAAAAATAGGGTCGCTTCGTACACCAGTGGACAGTAACCACTCACCGAAATTCTAGAAATGAGAGTACTTCTTAATCTATGTGAAATCAAAAATGCCTTGTTTATTAAACAAAATAAAAGTATGACATAAGAGTTACAAAAACTGAGGAGAGGATCGTTGACTGTATTTATTAGTGATGTTAATTTGATCTTGGAAGACACAAGTACAATGGAGAGAATCTTTCCTGGCTGGTTGGTGAAGATTGAGAGGGCTGTGAAATCCTCCAAGTTATATTAGTGAAAACTCTCTTGATAAGTCTGTCAATAAAAAAAATATTGATGATCATGAATTATAATATTCATCACTCAACAACTTCCTTCTATATATGGATATACCAGGTAAATAAAAAAAATAACTATTTTTCAACCAACTATTTTTAGTACCAAATACAATTAATAACCAAAATATAGCCGCCTAAGTGTAATACCTGCCAAGTTCACCTAACAATCCAGCACATCATAGAGGTTTGCCCAGTTTATCAGAATTACTTCACTAGGAAAGGCATTGGAAGAGATATGGCGGAATGCCTTGGGAACAACCCCTCTACAGTGGATGGGCTGTTAAACTTTCTTAAAAAAACAGTTATATTCTGGAAAATCTAAATTAAAGAATGAGATATTATTTACTATTTTAGTTAATAATAATTCATTTATTATAATTTATTAAACCATTAATTTAGGTTGTTATAGTGGTCGAAATAATCCTGATTCCTTTCTTTTATTAACTAATTTATAGTAAATATATTAAAGGGTATTTATAGGGCGTAATAACCTAGAAGTTGATTGCCCTCCAATGATCTACTACTACTACTATAGTCCTTTGTTTTCTACCGTCATTAACTGAGTGATAGCGAATTTCTCGATCCCAGGCTGATAACATTCCTTAGGACGTTTGTCCAAGGACTCTTTGACTGCAATTTCAACTTCCGTAAAGTTATCAATTTTTTCCCTCGAGAAAATGGCCCATGGATTGAAACAAGTAGCAATCCGATGGCGTGAGGTCAGGACTATATGGTGGTTGAGGCATGAGTACCAACTAATGAAAGTCTTTAAACTTTGCTTTGGCTTGGCAGGAAGTGAGAGGACGATTTTGGGAATTAAACTCCTTTTCGGGTGATCAAAGCAGGATAACGCTTAGATAACTCGCATATAATCTTTCCACTTGTTCGAAATAGAATTCAACATTTATAGAGTAACCACCAAGAAAAAAAAAAAAAAACAAAAAAAAAAACGTCATGGATTTTTTTTCAAATTGCCCTCTTGCAGCAACTGGAAAAGCTGTTTAGCCGTGATCTAGTCATTTCATACGGAAATTATAATTTTTCCAGTAAATCCACTCTTGATCACAGATGACAATCCAACGGTAAAATGACATATTACAAGGGGTTTTTCATTAAATATTCACAAATTTCTAAGCGGGTAACCTTTAGAGGGACTAGTCAACTGCTTTTTAAGGTGCATAAGCGGAGGGTAGATGGTGAATAATAGTATCTTTTGACACTTGCACTCTCTGATAAGTTTGCGAGCACTTGTGGACGGATTTGGCTCAACAGATACTTGCAGAACCCCAGCAATATCCATTAATGGCCGCCCAGATCTCTTCTTCCTTTCGCGCTTCATATATCCTGTTTACACACACACGCACGCACACACACACGGTTTTGTCTTTGTCGGAAGAAGCCCAAGAACCATCTCTTCAATAGGATATCATTCGATGAAAGAACATTGAGAAGATGAATGGACCAAGGCTTTTGCTTTTGTGGGATTTGTGAACTGAATATTTTTTTTATTGATAAGTTTGAAGTGCATTTCAATACAAATACATAAGTGCATGTGTGGGGGTTAGAGTTTTTTTTTTTTTGACGCTCTTAATTGTTTCTGTCCACGATCTGAACTCATTCATTTAGTGAAAGAAAGTGAATACGATATAAAATTAACTACTTCTTCTACTTCTGGGCTTAATCAACCAGGAAAAAAAAATCTAAATTAGCGTAAACTAATAATTCAAACATTTAGAGTGACCTTAGCTTTACTAATTAGACGGGCTAATTCTAAGTTTTTTTCAAAAAGAGAGTTTGTTGACCGTAGATATTATTCTAAGATGATTTTAGTTGGGGTTCGGTCGAGGTAGATCCAAAAAAACACAAATAAAGAAATGTATTTTTTTAATGAAGGATTATCTGCCAACGTTTCGGCTTACATTGTAAGCCATCTTCAGGGCTGTAGAAATACAATGTCATGAGAATACAGTAATATTTGAAATTAGTATAATAGAGAATTATAATATAATGTGATATCAAGAGTATGAATGTAGAAAGCTATGTAAGACAATTAAAAGTTTATGAAAACAATTTGAAAAAGAACCAATTTGAAAAAAACATGCAAACAAACAACTTATTGACAAAAAAAAAAAATTGAAATATCATTAAAGCAGTAATTTGCCACACCTACCTATCATGAAGATGAGAGAGGACGTCTTGTCCCTAGGTTCATGAAGTCATGGAAATGTGAACCTAGGGACGAGACGTCCTCTCTCATCTTCATGATAGCCCTGAAGATGGCTTACAATGTAAGCCGAAACGTTGGCAGATAATCCTTCATTAAAAAAATACATTTCTTTATTTGTGTTTTTTTTGGATCTACCTCGACCGAACCCCAACTAAAATCATCTTAGTCTAAGTTTTTTTATTTATTTATAGTGTTAGCCTCCCTTTCAACCCCTTAGGGTCATGGAGGGAGGAGCTATCTACATGTTGCCATCCCATTCTAAACACCCATGGCACAGGTCAAGCTTTTATTTGTAAATAAAAGACTGACTTGGACGGGATATGAAGCAGTGTCAGGATTGCCAAACCCGTACGGATCCTCTGAGCTGCCCTTAAAAAATTCTAAGTGAATAAAATGAGAAAAACTTTCACGGCACATGACTATGTTGACTATTTATTTAAAATTTCAAGAGAATATAATTTAATTGGTATGAATCTATGAATACCTTATAGCAGCCATCCCAAAGTTGTCTTTAACCTATTGTATTACTGTAGCATTTATATTTTGGTATTCAAATTTTATCGTGTGATCATTATTAAAAAACGCGGCCAGTTAATTAAAAAGTTATTTATTTATTAGTTGTTTATTAGTATACATTTCATTAGTTTTGAGTTAATTTGGAGACAACATATGATAGATCCCTAAACAGAAATGAGTAACTTTAATCCAATAAAGAGGGCTGCTCCAACGTGTTAGTCTTTTAATTACAAAGGCAGGTTATCATTTGGTTTTAACCTCATAGCAAACTCATTTGTGCAGTTGTAATAATTTGGAAGGATTTTAGTTCACTTCAACAGAGTTATTAAATGCTTCTATTGAAATAAGTTTAAGAAGTATTGTACGGCAATGAAGCTTGTTATATTAGTCCAAAGTGGTTTTGGAAAAAAGAAAAAAAAAAAAATTCAAAAGAAGGAATAATCCAATGCGGTTATTTCCAGCGGTGGAATTACCTTTAAGGCCGCTGGATTTATGCTGAGTTAGTGCTGATGGATATCAGGAATATGCCCACAATTTGTTCTGAGTTTTGCATAATTCTAGTTTCTCAAGAAAAACTTATCCCTTCAAGATCCTAACAGACTAAGACATTCGTTCTGTTGCACTACACTTCTAAAGCTGCATTGAGAATACATGCATGGATTTTAGAATTACATGGTGTAGTAAAAAAAAAAAAAAAAAAAAAAAAAATTAAATTTTGTTATTTAAATATACGTTTGAGTGATCTTTGTACTTGAAGCAATTTTTCTTCTTCAGTAGATACAAAATTATATTAAATCTCTATCATACTGGTTTTTTTTAAAGAACCCGGAAGGAAAGTAGAGAATAATGTTGTCCAACTGTGTTCAAAATATTTTATATTAATCAATGTGGCTAGAATTATGGAATTAAATTTGAAAATTAAAATTTTGGTTCTATAAAATTAGGGTTTGGCTTAATAACAAGCATCTTAACCCTCTTAAGAGCTTTGTTTGTTGCTCCAGCATGAGTCAGTAAGGAACTTCATTTTGATGGTTCAGAAGAGGGATTACAGTTTCCTGTCAAAACAACTTGGGTAACAGATGAATGAACAGTCTGATATATCAATAAATAAACTGAATAAATAAAGAGAAATATATGCAATAAAATAAGGAAAACATAGTTTTGGAATTTAATTAAAATACAAGCTACTTTAGAATTTGCCCAGCTGACTTGGCAGTTAGAAAAGGCCAAACCTTTCTTTTTCTTCCTGTCAGTATTGGATAGGGGTAAAGGGACCCTTACCTGAAGGGTTGAAGGGATGTTGTAGGGTAGTTCGAGTTTGAGAGTCAATGTGGGCTGACCCAATCTAGCTTTGATTCCTTTAGTGCTAGCCTCACATCACTCTTAGTATGTGTACTCTTATGGGAGTTGCGTTTATAACACAAGAAATTATATTTAGCATTGTTTATTATTAAAAACCAAAATGTCGACTACAAGCTTAGTCAATCGGTGAATTTAAAAATTTTGTAAAATACACACATAAAAATATATCATATATAAAATGCTCTAAAATACACATCTGGAACAAATAAAGTCAATTCAAAATATATCATTAAATAACTAAAACTAACTAAATTTAATATGTATTAATAATATTAATTATTCAAATAATTAGTCATTAAGTAGTTTTACTGTTAATAAGTCATAACTAAGTATAGGTTTATATAACACAAAATTGTTGAGAAGGTTTACTCAATTATTATTTTCTTTTTAATCTATGCCAAGCAACGAGAAGGGAATTAAAAAAGGAGCAATGAGTAGAATTTTTTTCATTAATAATAGAAGATTATAATTCCTAATTAAATTTATGAATAATGCTTCTTGAAATTAAATTTACTTTATTATTAACTGTAGATTAGTTTCATTGTCAAATAGGTATTTTTTTATTTTCTGTAAACAATTTTTTTTTTGGAGGGATATAAAAAGTTCCAATTTTTTCATTTGGTTAGTGATTTTTTTTTCCGTTTTATTTGTCCTCCGTTATATTTTGATTCATTAGGTGGAACTGATATGTTAATATCTCGTGGACTTTCTTTATCAGAAAACTTATCCTAANTACAACACAATCCAGTTAACGATATATATATATATATCCATAACATGCCGAAAACCTTTAAAAGTTATAATTAACTGTAATGAATAATTAGAAATTTAAGTTCACTAGATTTTTTTTCTGGTAAGTGATTTATACTGTTGAAGGTAACTGCTCATACAAACAGAGCTAAAAGGTCCATGCGGGGCACAGATAAAAAAATGGCCGGGGCGTCAAAGTCAAGGGGTGTCTTATCGGTGAGGTATTTGTGACGTCATCAGGGGCGGCTAATCACGAGACCTCACTGCAGGTGAGCTCGTTGTAACCTGGGATCTCTTTGCCCACTACTCCAAGCTAAGTGAAAAGCAAGCCGATGAAGCTTGGATGTAGTTGCGTTCACACAAAATAAGCTACCACGACCAACACCAATGGCTGGCCTTAACCTATATGTTTTCCCGCGTGAATTACACTAATTGAAATGCCTTTACAAGCCCTACAACCTGAATTACGTTACCAAATATCACTCTCAATTTGCTTCTTTTTTAAAATAAATATAAATCAGTTTTAATAACATGTGACACATAAAGTGAATTCTAAAAGTTGTTTATATCGCTATTACTGATGAAATATTGGCAACTGTACATAAATTCTTCTAAACTTCTCAACCGGTATGAACAATTGACGAAAGAAAATAAAATAATACAGAATTTTTCTTAATTATAAGAAATGTCTGGGGTATCCTTATTAATTCAATTACTTTTTGTTTTGTTTTTTAATCTTTCGACTATGTTTATATTTTTACACAAAACTTTTACTAAATACGTTTGCTGTGGCTCAATGTAGCCGAGACAATATTAATAAGCATCTAATGATCCTACAAAGTTGAAAAGCTATTGAAAAAAATAAATTATTTGTATATATAAAGAATCTGCTTGAAATCTATTTTTGTTTCATTTTAGAAATCAGGGCGCAACAAGACGTTTTGTAAAGCGTTTATGGCTTCACCTTCTACAAGATTTGTCATGAGTTTAAGATAAATTAAAATAATTTTTTTTTAACAATTGTTTTAAGTGTGTTTAACAGAAACTGCTAAATAACAAAAACTCCTGAAATAATGCTTTCGGTTTAATTACCGAAACTAAACAAGTTATTTTAGTGGTAAATTTGTTAAGCGTCAAGTTTTATGAAGAGATGTTTATCAGGAATTCGGTCTTGGTAGTTGAATAATTAAAAACTATTTTGTGAAGAAAAAAGTTTTATTTTAGCCAACGTTTTGGCCTGAACTTCAAGCCTTCATCAGGGCTAAATAAATGAAAATATAAAACTGTGTTTTTAACCATTTTTAGTGCAAGGGAACAGAATAAAAAATCTATCTATCCCAGCCAGGATTTTCGATTTTTTATTTTATTTTTCTGTTCCCTGGCACAAAATTTTTTTTGAATTTACGTGGGATTATATACCACGCAAAATAATATTTATAAAATTAAAAATTTAAAAGTAAATAACGAGAGTCAATTAAACAGTTTGACAATGTCAGATCCTCCGAGATAAGACGTATATTCGTCGGCCTCGGAGGTTAGACTGCCGACACTAGTGCGGGGAATTAGTTATTAGTAGGGAAAAAAATTAGTTCTTAATTCTTCAACTACCAAGACAGAATTCCTTATAATCGACTCTTCAAAAAGTCAGTGTTACATCCTAGAGTGTTAATTTTTATAGTTAACCAATATTTTATATTAATATTCGTTGCTTTCCAACTTATTAAGTCTATTATTTGATAAGACATTGATAAGAATGCTATGTCTATAAATGAAGCTAAATTAACTGCCGTTAAACAGTTATAAATGTCTCGGGTTGTAAATTTTCTTGGTTTCACCCTCTTTCTCTAAATTAAAAGTGTCTTTGTCGTCTGAAGTTGGTAGTTTATATTCCTTTGTCTTCTGTACTTTTCTTTCATCTGACTTTTATTCCACACTTTTAGATTAGTTTATTCATCAAAGAGTATACTTTTTATGTCCTCTTCCTGTTCGTGGTTATTTTCTCAGGGCAGAGAGGAAAAAATACATCAGTGTTGTACGTAAATTAGGACTTTTCGTGAAGGGTATTGCTTCAACAGGATGCATTAAATTGCAGGTGTGTCAATGTTTTTAGAGATGTGAAGTTTGACTACATCTTCATAACCGCCGGAATACCAAAAATAACTATTGTACATCTATCGGTGTAAAAGATAGATGTCGAGTTTTCAAAATTTTAAAAACTTTTAGTAAATTTACAGTAAGAGAATAAGCTATTAACATTGGTATCATAGATGTGAATTTTGTATAATATCTGCTCAACTTTTCCATTCTTACCTAAGAAGTAGCTAAAATTAAGGTTTGCCCAAACTTTTACAAATTTTTACATATGCATTTGATTACATATTTACATTAACATATGTATGGCTGTCATACCCTAACCATTAAATATATTGTTTAATTGCTATATATTTTAAAATAAAATGTTTTTCTCTCTCTCTCTCTCTCTTCCTCCCCTCCCTTTCACTCTCTCTCTCTATATATATATGTATATAAGTTATGAAATATAGGAGTAATCTCGAATTAAATTGATGCCTTTGTACAAAAATACAAAAATAAGTTTCAATTCGGTGTTATTTTGAAAGCCTTAATTAATACTAATTATGCCAAAAAATAATTAGGAATATTAATAATGTCATTTAGTTGCTTGTGGAAATATTCTCAAATTGAATTTTTTTTTCTGTGAGAATTTATCAAGTAGTAAATGAGTTTTCTTAAAATCCTTTTTTATCTTTCTTTCAAGATGATTTATTATCCTTAAGTAATACCTACGATCTGTTTCACAAATATTGATAAAAATTCAACGGTATATTAGATTTTTTTTTTTTGTTGGTGTTCGGTCAAGGTAGATCCAAAGGAATACAAATTAAAAAAAAAGTTTTTTTTACAAATTATCTGCCGACATTTCGGCTTACATTCTAAGCAATTTTCCAAAAGTTACTTATCCGCAATAATACCCTTCCTTTTTTATTTGTCCTTTTTATTGCTCCCTTTTGGAACAGGCGCTCTCCCTTTGCACCTTCCGCCTCTTACCTCCCTTACCCTTCCACCACCCACGGTGTCCATCTAAAAAAAATCCCTCAGAAAAACTTTCCCTAACCTTAAGCTTGCTTTTCCACTAACAACAAACTAAAATCCCTTTACACCATCTCAAAGACCCCATCTCCCTTCCTAACAGAATCAATGTCGTCTGCAGAATTCCTTGTTCCACTTTAACACACATTTGACTTCGAGAACATAACCATTCTTTCCACTGAACCCTATGAACACAAACGCCTTTTATCTGAAACCGTTCACATTAACTTACAACACAATCCAGTTAACGACAGAACGGACAAAGAACAAATTTCTTCAACTTATTCAAACATTTTCAACATCCTTAAAAATCATTAACCCTCCTTTAAAATAAACCTGTCAAATATTTTTCCCAGTTCCAAAAGTTACTTATCCGCAATAATACGCCTCTTACGCCTTCCACCCTTCCACCACTCACGGTGTCTTTCACAAAAAAAAATATTTTTCCACTCAGTCATGAAAACGGGAACTTAAGGACAGGACGTCTCTCTAGTCTTCATGATAGGTAGGTGTTGGTCAATTAATGTTTTAATTTTTTAAAAGTCTGTTTTCTGCATGTTGAATTCTACATAGCTTACTACATTCATACTTTTGCTATCATATTACATTAAAGCAATTCTATATTATAATATTGTAACTTATTATTGTATTGACATGACATTGTATTTTAACAGTCCTGAAGATGGCTTACAATGTAAGCTGAAACATCTGCAGATAATTTAAAAAAAATACACTTTTTTAAAATTTGTATTATTTTTTTTTGATCTACCTTGACCGAACCCCAACAAAAAAACATCTAATAATAATATCTACGGTCGAAAAACTCTCCCTTCCATGATATATTCTGTTTCTCAGAAAACCTAAATATGAATGTAGATTATTCCTGAAATAATTTTTGTTATGTTTGTATAAAATTAATTTTGTTTTGTTTGTTCAATTTGTATTTATTGATTAACGGATTTAATATTAACATTAAATTTTAAAAGAAAAAAAAATCGTTTTCTAGAGTATAACTAGCTTACTAAACATCCAATTTTGGTTACAATATTCAGTTTCCACTTAATAAATCGGAATTACTTAAAGGAACAATACTAGTTTGTTTTTCTAGTGGCAGCATAATTGTAAATGTAATATTTAACCTCTGGGATAGGTATTTAGCTATAAACAAAATACAATTACACAGTTTGTTATTTATCAGTGTCTTCTATAAACATTTTTATAACTGCAATGTCCTGCTTTACGGGTGGAAATGAAGTATCATTGAAACACTCACTTAAACAAACAAAAACATAATGAAAGTTAGGTTAACTTGAGAGAATCAATAAATTGAAACGCTACTTGTCATTCGGCTTAATTAGCAAGCTTTATTGGAGTGTTGTTTTTAGATGCGTGTAGTAGAGAACAACATGGAATTAATTCATGAAAAAATAACATACCGTCATTTAAAGGTTTTTTTTTTTGTTGGAGTTCGGTCAAGGTATATTCAAAAAAACACAAATTAAAAAAAAACTGTATTTTTAAAAAATTACTGCCGCCGTTTCGGGTTACATTGTAAGCCATCTTCACGGCTGTTGAAATACAATGTCATGAGAATACAATAATAATTTACAATATTATACTATAGAATTGCCATAATGTAATAGGATATCAAAAGTGGAAATGTTAATTAAAAAAATTAAAATCTTAATTGACCAACACATTTATTTTTAATAATAATTTTTAAAAATATTTTATTTTGTTGTGGTTTTTAATCCCACGTNTAAAGTAAATGACGAGAGCCGACAAAATGCATGACAATGTCAGCTACTTCGAGTTTAAGACGAATTTCTCGTCTTTCTCGTAAGTTAGGCTCTCGCTAATGTAGAGGGAACTGAATGAGATAGCTGGCTGGTCCTTGTGGTGTAATGGATTAATTTGCATCCTAGCCCGGATAGCAGGAGGTCCAGGTTCGATTCCTGGCGAGGACAGATAGTTTTTTATATTCTATTCCCTCTCATTAATTGTTTAAAAAATAATTTTTAAGTTGAACTCCATGTTAAGTTGCGTTTTAATAAAAATTACGGTCGCTGTATTTAAAAGAAAATTTTAATTGTAAATTAGCCCTATGAAAGTCTTGAATTGCCCCTAATCACATTTTGTATTAATCACTTATTTCCATAGAACCGATCCATTGATTAATTTTATTTAATAGTAGGTAAAAGAGCTAATTATTCTTATTTACTAGCTACATCGTAACATCATTGGTCTGATGAGTGGTGAGCAAAATAGAAAATAGTTTAAAATAGTTAAAATCACTATAATTATGGATATAATTGAAAATATTCACACAAAAAAAAATTACAGATATGTTTTGATCTTTGAATAGTCTTACGGCATAATCACTAAATAAACAATTATTGTTATCTATTTCCTTCAAAAATACTATTATCAGAACATAAACTAGTACATAATTAGTTTGTTATTTTCGTTAAATACTGGAGGACGATTTATTTATAAATAATAATTTTTAAGTTGAACTCCATGTTAAGTTGCGATTTAATAAAAATTACGGTCGCTGTATTTAAAAGAAAATTCTAATTGCAAATTAGCACTATGAAATTCTTGAATTGCCCCTAATAACATTTTGTATTAATCACATATTTTCATAGAACCGATCCATTGATTTATTTTTTTTTATAGTAGGTAAAAGAGGTACTTATTCTTATATACTAGGTACATCGTAACATCATAGGTCTGATGAGTGGTAAGCAATATAGAAAATAGTTTAAAATAGGTAAAATCACTATAATTATGGATATAATTGAAAACATTCACACAAAAAAAATTTACAGATATGTTTTGATCTTTGAATAGTCTTACGGCACAATCACTTAATAAAGGATAATCATAATCTATTTCCTTCAAAATTACTATTATCATAACATAAACAAGTGCATAATTAGTTAATTTTCGTTAAATAATGGAGGACGATTGATAAGTTTCTGCTGCTCCTATGTGAATGGCTTTTTTAAAAAATTTAATATTTTTTTAATACTTTTGAATATTCATTTGTTTCCAGTAGACTAAAGATTAAACTCTGAGAAAACTGGGCTGAGGTTAATAAATTGTTATTACTTTTATCATTAAAAAAACAATACATTTGTAGCAATACTCGGTTTTTAATGCTCATTAAAATATTGAAATAAAATATCTTGTTTTAATATTTTTGATTAATTTTAATTTTTGTAATAGTTTTTTTTATTAGTCTGTTTTCTGCATGATGAATTCTCCTACATAGCTTACTATATTCATACTTTTGAATTTCATATTATGTTATGGCAATTATATAGTATAATATAGTAAATTATTATTGTATTCTCATGACATTGTATTTCAACAGCCCGGAAGATGGCTTACAATGTAAACCGTAATGTCGGCAGATAATTTTTAACAAAATACATTTTTTTTTTTAATTGTATTTTTTTAAATCTACCTTGACCGTACCCCAACAAAACAAAAATCTAATAATAATATCTACGGTCGAAAAACTCTCCATTTAAATAATGAATAACTTTCCTGTTCCTTGATAAGGGTACTTTAGTGGTTCCGTGGAAGGCCCGGACTGTTTCAGAAGGCTATTGATCGAAATACTTCATTATGCCTTTCTTTTGTGTGTCAGCTTGTATTACCGACGCCTTACAAGACTTTGCAAGGAAGCATTTTAACCCCCCCACCCCCCACAGGGCGGATATTTATTTCTCTTCGGGGGGTGCGGACTCACCAACTTGGCGGCGGTGGCGTTAGGGGCTGACTTCGAAATCCCTTCTCCCCCTACCTCCATCAATCAGACGGCCTGCGCTTCCAGAAGGAAAACTTTGCTAATGAAATTGTTTGGATTGACTTCGGGGAAAAGTTCCTACCCCTGCGCTCTCCCAGAGGGATGACCCCCCCCTCCACACCCCTGCTGTCCCCGTCCGAAGAAGGGGAAGAAGGGCTCCTCCTGACTCTACCCTTTTACATTGATGCCATTGTAAGCGAATGAAATGGCAGGAAATTCTGCGTAAGTCGAAAATCCAGGCAGTCATACTCTTTATGGGTGATTGATTGAACTTCTAGTTTACCATTCATGTCTTACATTTTCAATACCCTTGATACATAAGTTGAACTAGCAAACTGAATGAAAAATATCAAGTTTAAAAAGTAAAGAGTAAATTACGGAGAGTTAGAGAGATTATTCAATCTTGGTGTAGGGGTACCTGCCCAGAAAGGAGAAACCCGGGTTCGATTTCGATTCCTGGCTGAGGTAGTAAGATTTTTTTCCAGTTCCTGTTCTTGAAAATTTAATGAGGGATTACATATCACAATTAATTTCATTACTTAAAATATATTCCATAATATATAAATTCTAATTATAATTAGAGTCATGGAGGGCTATTGGTTTAGGTACTAGAATACTGAGACAAAGGTCACAGCTTTAGGTCTCTCAGTCCACAGTTGTTGTTTTTTTCTTTCTGTGCCTCTGTTTGTAGGACTTTTCTGGTACTCTCGTAGGGATCACCCAGTTCTAATTAGAAACCATTCTTCATTGAAAAAAAATTGCCAGATTGATAGCTGATCCACACTTCTTCTTTAGTGTGCCATGTGTCTAGAATAAATAAACCTTCACATGTGTTTCTCCCCTGGGCCTTTACTTAAGAGCTTTGTAACGTTTTCAAATTTGTTTTAAACTATTTAAACTGCTGCAGTGCCATTAATGTTTGATCCTTAAATTGTGGAACACAATTATTATTTATTTTTATTATTTATATTGTATAATGTGAGGATTCTATAAGCAGTACTATAACACTGATGAGGTTTTAAATAGATGCATTTAACACACAATTCTCGAAAAAAAAGAACATTTAATTAATAGTACGGTTTACAGTAACAAAACATTAGAGTGCGGTATACTTTATATTAAGGGTCCTTTCAACACTTTCGTGGAGGATTCGTTTTACTCCCGAAAATCTCCAAATTTCTAATCTTATGGGATTCTTAAATATAAATCGAACGGAAACACTCTTGAAACTTGTAGAACGACCGTTCTTTCTGATTCAGACCTCTGTCTTCAAAGGGTCTATTCACGCTAAAATATTATTTGACTTTATATAAAATAAAAAATAATATGTCTATATATATATATAGGATTGGTCAGAGAATTTGAAGATAACTAATTTATGATGCAAAAAAGTTTTTAATATTGCAACGTTTCGGCCTAAATTTCAGGCTTTTGTGAGACTGAGTAACAAAATAATATAAACAAACAAAGTATTGTATGGTGAAAGTATGCTGCTCTAAATAACTAATATATAAATATAAGAGATAAACTAATTACAGTTATTCAAAAAATGTTTACAAATGATTTTAATGTGCTTATTTAGAAAGAGGCCTCAGAACACTTTCACCTAACATCTACTGTCACCGGGCATTGCAAAGATCACGTATGATATGACACAGAATTTGATACTGACTCGGGGGCCGCAGGCAAGCCACATTTATTAATTCATGTTAGAACCGAGGCAGACCTAGAAGAATCTAATTGCTATTTCTGGGTAACCAGAATTTCCAGTACAGAAATTAGAAAGCAGGTGGCAACCTTCAATTGTCCCTTTCCCGCACACATCTGGCCCCCTTGTTACATACTTCCCTAGTCCTTTACAGTATAAAACATTTCTATATGTTATAATAAAAAAGGAATGATTAAACTAAAAAAGTGTGTGTAATTATGTATTGGACATATATATGATAAAGAAACATAAAACGATTTATGAAATTGCTCCTACCAAAGGGGTGATGTAGGGATAACTAAAACATGACTGAGATGAATTTTACGAAAAAAAATTTAGGTAAAGAATTAAGGGGGGGGGGGGGGGGGGGAGGAGGGTTGTCGGTAAAGGGAATATTCTGATAAGAGTCGGTATTTACAAAGGGAAATGTGGCTTGACTTCAAGGGGTTAGGTGACCTGAGATTACATACTTAAATGTAAAGGAAATGTAGTCAAATTCGAATGTATGTCTGTCGGTAATAGAGTTTTTTTAAATAGAGCTTAAGTAGTATTCTTTTTAATACGAGTTTCATGTTGATGGTTGTTAATACATCTTTTTTTAGGGAATTAGCATACTTACATTAGTTTGTTGCCCTTCGGTTAGTGAGGGGCAAGAAAAGTTGGATTTTTTTTACAAAATTAACTAATTTTTTTATTGAATTTAAATAATTTACAAGTGCGGTATACACGCACACACACACACACACACACACACACACACACATATAACATTAGTATAAATTATAATTAATGGGAAAATTTGAAGAAAAAGAACCCATTGGCCAGCAATAAAACAGATTATTTATATATTATTATTTTAAATTTTTCTCCCTCTTAACCTCCTGCAAAAAATATTCGAAAAAAGAAGGTTTAATAACGAATTTGTTACACTTATTTAAAAAATTTCAGACGCTAAATCGAACAAACGAATATGTATATAAATTTCAACAAAACATATTCTTAGCTTCTCTAATGCAAGTATGTGATACTCCATTTTCAATACTCACGTCTTAATTCCAATGAAAGATATAATATTTTTATTACACAAGCGCTATTACCCGTAATAATGTTTTTTTTTTGTTTTTTTACATTTAATAATATACAAAGTTACAGGAAAAGTCGTGCTAGACCCGTTAAGAGCGTGGAGTACCCATCATTTCTGATTTATTTCACTACGAAAAACCCTACCCTAAACCTAACCCTTTTCGAGATATTCGACTTTTAATTATCTTATTGAAAATAGCCGATTTTAGGTTACTAAATTTAATTATGTTAATTTGGTGTGTCTTATTATTATTGCATGTTTACATGTGTAATAAGATGCTTTAGGACTACAATCGTTAAAATAGTGCATAAGTTAATTGAATAGGCCGTAGTAGAAAAGTGAAAGTTAAGAAATGAAAAAAAATGATGTGTTTTGAAATATCTACGTTTCATCAGCTATCTAACGTCGTATTACAATCTATGGTTTTTATTACATTTTGTGGGGAACAAAAGTAGTTAGGACGCTCCAGGTAGCAGTTCTAACAATCACGTGCCTCTTGTCATTCAAGTTAAGACGCATCGTGCGAGCGAGACAATTTAGGGCTGGGAATGCAACAAGGGATATTGGTTTTGGTTGTCAGTCTGCTTTTGTGCTTCGTACATAGTAGATGTGATATCGTTTTGCTCTTTTTTCTCGACTTGGCTGTGATTCTGGACTATTTCTTCTGATTTATGACTACTGTGCTTGTTAAACGGACTCTGATTTGTGTACTTGTGATACGGAAGTGTTGAAGATGACGTCATACACACCTGAGGGATATGCTGATATGCTTATTTGTTACGGATACTGCGACTGTGTGTCTGCGAAAGCTCGCAACGAATACATAACTCGCCTGTAACCCAATTCTTAATATTTAATAATTAAAAACAATTTCTTTTGAGATTATTTAACAAATAGGTAAATTTATTACAGTTCTCTTTTGTATTGTATATTGTATACCATTATATTTACCGTTTCTTCTTCCGGGTTGAACCGTGTCAAATTTGTTGATAGTTGCCGAGCTTTCGCACATCATGTGATGGCTTCTTTAGGGCTGAGTAGAGAATGAGAGCTGGTTTAAAAGATTTAAAAAACTTAAACAGCTCTCATTCTCTACTCAGCCCTGAAGAAGCCATCACGTGATGTGCGAAAGCTCGGCAACTATCAACAACTTGACACGGTCTCAACCCGGAAGAAGAAACGGTAAATACATCTGACGACCGTCGAAGCCTACGTGAACATAGTATTATATTTTTAAATATCTTATTATTCTATCTCTATCGTCCTGTTAAACGTGGAGTATATTTGTATTACAGATATATATTAAATTTAATGGTTATGTATATATTTTTTTAAATATAAAAATACATATTTTTAAATGGTTCACACAGAAAATGATGTCAAAAGGCCTGAAAAAGTGAAAGGCATAAGAAAGGAGCCAGCTGAGAGGCGGGGCTGACAGATGACGGGCGGAGTAGGTCGGGGTGGGATCGATCTGCGGGGTCGCTAGGCTACAGACAGACGCCACCTGTGGCCCGCTTCACACAGAATAACCATCTCAACCCGACCTGACAAATCAGGTAACACACATCTGTACTGATAGAGAAATTCGCTACTTTCATGAGAGCCCCTGAAGAAGCTGGTCCTGCTCATACGAAACTTTCCGGTAGTACTCGGAAAACAACAATAATAAAAAAAAAACAAGGCTAATTTCAGTCTCTCCTCAAGTCTTTTGTCTCCATAAAAACACTTATAAAGCTTCCATAATATTCATTCGACTTTACAATCTTTACCAAAAGAAAACCAATATAAAACACTATAATACTTAATAATAGATCTATTAGACTATCTATACTTTCTTTACTGTATCCCCAATATAAAAAAATTAACCAAATCAATTATTTCTAATAGCTATTCCACAAAATGCCACCTAATAAATCTGTAGTATGTCTTACTATTTTTATTATTTAATTATTAATTATAACGATTAATTATATAATTATTGTATGATAAAATGTGTTTAGCTTAGATCATTTACCACTAACAAATTAACCAAATACAGTCACTACGTAAATTTAATATCACAAACACACACAAGTGTTTATATGTATATACACACACACACACACACACACATATATATATATATAATTACAGTATTTTTATTATGTCTTAAATAGTGGTCTAAAACTAACCTCTCATTTAAATAAATTTAGCTTTAATTAATGTATGTTCACGTAGGCTTCCACAGTCATTAGATGTATGTAAAGTTTTTTCCGGGTTGGACCGTGTAAAGTTTTTGATGGTTGCCGAGCTTTCGCACATCCTGTGATGGCTTCTTCAGGGCTGAATAGAGAATGATCTATGGTTTAATTTAAGTTCTTTTACTTCCCCTGCATTGTCCGGTCCTTGGGCGAAGCCTGTCTT